>CABFPE010000284.1:52520-69287 GCA_900660155.1 Hofstenia miamia
ATATATATATATATTTGAAAACCACTTTAAAACATAATCCTAAATTTTAATTACCTCTTTGAAGAAATTTAACAAACTTGTTGGATGTTTGACAGTGACATAAATTTTATCTTTGCATAACATATACCATTTAAGAGTTAAAGATTCAGAAGAAGTTTTAGCGTTCATGCAATTTTTTGCTTTCACTGAAAACAGGGCATGACGAATAGTTCGTTTCTGCTTATAAAAACATGAATTATGATATGATGTTTTATTGTAGTGGACTTCATTGAATTACTTTTACGAAAAATAATATATGTTGCTTACTTGATTTACAATCCCAACAATGTTGCCGAATTTTTATGAAATGATATTATATTAAAAATAACTTAAGTAATTAATTTTGAAAAAAACCAAAAACTACTAGATATATTCTAGTAGTCTCTGGAAAAAACTTAAAAAACCGATAAACATTTCACTGGCACTATATGAGAACATTTTATTTTTTGCAAGAAACAAGGCTACCTGGTGTGACATTTTGCAATAGAAATTAAAAACCTACATTAGTAATATTAGAATTTCAAAATTCTACTGAAGAGCCAGGCACATTGAATCGGCCAAGCCCAATTGCATCTCTGTCTTAAAATGTCAAGAATGGATTGATGAAAACTTTTGGTATATACTTCATTTAAGACATGTTGAATTAGGAAACGTATAAAATAGCATAGCATATGACCGTTCGAGACGAAGAAATTATAACTAATGCCTGTCAATAACTGTCCCTATTTTATTACTGATTAATTAATGAAGTTACTGTATTGTCTATTTTTTAACAATAACAATTTGATGAATGTGTCCCATCATGCTCTAAAAACATGCTAAGTTGTCAACATTTAGTACATTAAAATGTTTATATATAGTCTAAATGAGAAAGAATCAATGAACCTACAATGGGACACGCATAAGTGTCTTTGAGAATAATGGACATGCCCGGATGTCAACTATTGTAGGAAAGGTAAAAAATATCGATATTGTACATTACTTAATGGAAATTCATAATAGTTTCAATGCTATTTAATACGATGGTATTACATTATAGACTTTATAAGCATCGTTGCTAAAACATATTAACTTCCTGGTAAATTAATACGCTCGTCGACGCAAAATAAATTATGTCATCTTTTTATCTCTCGTAATTGAGTTTTCGGTAATAATTATTCCAGGCTTTTAAATGTTTTGGGACAAATTTCTTCCTGCGACAGTCCATTCATTACTGTTTCCAAATGCTTAAAAACCTAAGACTAAAATAATGTATAACTGGAAGGGTTTAAGCTAACGACCTTTTATCCCAATTGAGAATCTTTATTAAAGACCTTCTTAGCAAAGACATGTAATTTTGTTTAGTAAATAAAGTAAAGTAAAATATTTCTAGTAAGTAATAAATTCATTGTTATTTTTACGTATACACTACATGTTTAGGTGTTCAACTGATTACATTTCTGAATCTTAAATGTGATTCATTGAATAAATTAATGTTCCGCATTCAAATAATGTTAAGTTCGAAAATTATTAAATGAATATACTTTAGTAGTTGAACTTGGGTTTCATGTAATTATTGCATGTTTCTTAACATGTTTGTAACATGCCTCATATCACAACAATAAATTACCTACTGTCAAACTTCACCAAAGAAAAGATATTTGCTCTTTATAATAAATGTCAAAGGAAACATCACAATGTGATGCAGACATTTTTTCTGCGATAAATAACATTAAGAACATCATTATATATCATTTTTTGCAAAATAATAGATTCCGGTTCTGAGACGATAATGTCGTCTGCGGAAAGAATTTCGAGAAAAGCAAGACAACTAATAAAACGTATAAATTCTGTAATTTTCATAATTGAAATTTTAATTTTCCTTCATAATATTAGCATATCCATTTAACAAATCATCTTTTGTTTATAAATGCAATTATATAAATTACACTGATAATAGATATAATTTCTTGCTTCTGAAATAATTTGCAAAGAGATTTCCATTGAATTTGTTTTTGAGTCGCTTTAATAGTCAAGTAGTTTCTAGTAAAACTTTATTAGATTTAATGTTGGAGATAATCCATAGAGATTTTATGCATATTCAACTTCATTTTATGCACATAATCCATTTTCTAATAATCTTAATCTATTAATTAATTTTTTACAACTTGGAAATTCCTATTCGTTATATATATATATATATATATCTAAAGTTTGAAATTTTACAATTCAAAGAAAATTTATACACAGGTATATATATATATATATATATATATATGTAATTTACTTTGTACTGTCTTTTCTTTTCTTTCCCTTTTTGGCTTAATGCTCTGCTCGAATGGATTATTTGGTCACTGTAGAGATCTTTACAGTTTTTTAATATAAAATTTTTTGGCACTATGGACATTATCATTTCCTCCTGTTCATGCCATAACATATTACTGCGTAAAAGGAACTCGTTGAAGACATCTTAAAATTAAAAAAGTCATATTCTCTGTTTAAGCATGAATAACATCAACAATCGATTTTACGAAGACTTTAGATTTTAGTATATGAATCGATAAGCTTGTCGATTGTTGACTAATCATGTATAATTTATCATTTACATTTTGGATAAATTAAAATAAACAATTTACAACGTTAGAAAACATTTGCTTACCAAGCATTTCTTCTCGCTGCATTCTGTAAATGCAGTGCAAAACGGCGAAAACTCTGGAAAACTACCATTCGTGGTCCTTAGCAACTGGAGAGCATTTTTGGCCTTTGAATTTTTTATCAAGGCAGCCTGCTTGACGAATTCTAAGAATTGATCGAAATTGCGAGCGTTTGTCTGACACTGATAACAAGAAAAGACTTCATCGGAATAACACAAAACTAAAATGTTTAAGGGTTATGTAATTGATACACAACATTGGAAATATCTATATATTAAAATTCAACCGGAGTATAGAAAGTTTCACAAATGATTCTAAATTCACTGCATATCTTATAAGGTGAATACTTTTCTTATTCAAAATGTACACCAGAAATACAAATGAAAAAAATTAATCTTTTAGCTGCCTATGTCCTTTTCAAAAATGACAAACCCTTTTCCACGTTGTCAAACAAATTTTTTAAAACCTATTATGAAATTTGTAAACCCATAAATGTGAACACATATATGGATGAACGTGCTTGAACTTAATGTTCAAAAGTTGTCCTAAGCAGTGCTGCACTGCTTGAAGTACTTGAAGAGAACCACTGTTTTCCATTGAAAATTTTGATTTTCTAAAAAGCCTTAAATTCTCTCAACTCCTAGTGTTTAGTTAGCAAAAGCCCATGGAAGCAACACCTAATCTTAACTGTTTCTTCTTATGTAGAAAAACCACTCAAACCGTGCGGAAGTGTAAGGTGGTACTGCAATGTGGAAGAGACTTTCTCTTATGGTTGTTTCAGTTTTTAAATATTTTTTTTATTTCATGAGTAATTTGCGCTTAAGTATATTTTAAAAAAACCATCATAGATTGTAGAAATGTTGGGCTACTTAAAATTAATTTAAATATTGTCTTAAATTAAATATAGCATCCACAATTTTCAAAGTATTGTAATATTTTCCAAGATTCTTATTCTAAACTCAATCTTACCTTCATCATTTTGCAATCTTATATACGTGTATTTCTTAGCAAAAAATGATGTGGTAGTTCGAAAATATTACCACATCATCAACCTGATTTACGTCGAGTTACTGCATTTAATCAGATCACTAAATGAATATATTGCTTTGAAAAATGTCCTGTTCCATTGGGCTGATCAGAATAAATCGCTTTTGAATGGTTAAACGATAGCTCTATATGGGTTAATTTTCTAGCGGAAATCATGCTTAGTGTTCTTCACTTTGTGTGTTGATATAATCATGTGTGAAATTTTTAGTTTAATGAAGCAAGAAATGCTTTAAACCTCTTGTTATTAATCGTGATTCTTATTCTACGCAATATTTCTCAGCCACATAAAGAGTTGGAACCCTAACTCGCGGGTTCGAGTCGAATCGAGTTACAATTATATATAGACTCATTATTCTCGTTATGCAAAGCTATATGTAACGATGCCATAGCCTAAATTAACTACTATTTCTATTTGTAAATTTTTGTTGTTTTGTCTTTTTCTTTATTTTTGTAGTACTTTCTTGACGCTTTCAGAATTGTTATCAGTATTTCTATTTATTGTTAAAACAATTTCTGAATATAGATTTTTCTTCTTTTTCTTCTTCTATTTTATCCAATGTGAATGTATGGAAGAGACAAGACATGCTAAACTAAATGAAAGAAACCAAGCCTAATTACTTAGAGTTTGAGGTAAATTATGAATGTTTGTTGGATTCTTCGGCATTATAGGCAAAAATTGTAGAAAAATAGAAGAAATTGAAGCAAATATCAAGCACTCGAAATGCCGAGTTTAGTTTTTGGCTCGAATTTCGAGCACTCCAGAGCCCTAAGTTTACTTGATAATGGACTTTAATAAAAAATACATTTTAAAATTTAAGAAAGCCGAGAGCGTTAATTGAAAAACACCAACGTATTTCTTATCAAGAATTTCCGCTTTGTGTTGCAAAGTTTACTTTGTTAAATAATGAAAGCTATAGTTTTAAACTGCTTTTCAGTGACGCAAACCTTAACCGTGGGTGCAATGAAATTATAATTAAGAAAGTGACGCAATTTTGATGTGTACAGTTTAACTGTATTGCGCACCGGTTTTTAATAGCTTCGATTTCGGCTAATGGCTTCAACAACATACGAGTAAAATATTAATTATCGAAATATAATTAGCCATTAGTAAATTGTCGATGCATAGCTCTCGTTGACATTTGACATACTTTGGTTGAATTAAATTTTAGCTAATTAGTAGCAGGAATAAGTATTGATTTCATCACGAAATTGAAATTAAAATATTGCATCTAAAATTGTATTACATGTAAAATTGAATAAATTGCTGGGAAAGCGCAATCTGGGATGTGCAATTCCGCGAAAGTCAAAATTTATTCGGAAATCTCTCACTAGAATTTTTGTTTTGATTCGAATAAAAAAAAATTTGAAACGTAATTAGAGACCCTGTGCGTTTTTTGTATGCAAAGCAATTACATCAATTGGGCCAATATACAGTACATAGAAAACCCCATTTAGTATGTCTTTAAAAAACCATCGTAGATAAACCTTGTAAACTTGCAATATTATTGAAGAAACACAATATCTAAGAAAATACTAAACTAACTAGATTTAATCTTACTGGTTTTCGAAAAATTTTTTTTAGGATTTTTCAAGCACTAAAAAATAGACCGCTTTGTATAAAATATCAATTTGTATAAGCGCACTTTAAATAAAAACATTATTAGATTAAACATGTCAATTTTATATCATAGAATATTCTGCAATGCTAGTCCATGTTGTCACCGATTTCAGAAGGCTTACTGCAGCACTATCAGTGTGGGCTTCGGGATATTTGTTTATGTTATTCATCTGGCTCTATGAGTAATTAGATGGCCTAAGTTTCTCTTAAGTGTTTGAATTATTATTGTTTTACATTAAGAAACCTGTCAGAAGATGGATTTAGTTCAGTTTTTAATTCAAACATGTGTATTCATACCTTTGTATTATAATAGCCCCTGAAAAAATAATTGGATCATAAAACGAGGTTGTTCAGAAAGAATTAGAGATTTGCTAAAAAAAGCAATAAATGTTAGTCCTGAAAGGGGAAAATCTATCTCCCTAATCACTGTAAAATATCTATTTTATATGAAAAATTTATGAAGTTAGTTGTAAATTCTTATAAATATACCTTGTAGGTAGTTATAGTTGTTTTTTTAAGATAACTTAATGCACATCATCAAAATTTTTTAATTTTTTTTAATATTTGATCAAGTATTCCTTAGAAAAAATCATTTTAGAAAGAAATTTTTAAGATCATAGGTCATCCTGATAGAGTTAAGAATTTCGCTTCTTCAGCCTAGTATATCTATTAACCAAGTCTATGTGTTGCAGTTGTTATTCTAGCAGTCATGACCTACTAGTAGGTCATGTTGCAGTGAAAGTTTATTACGGCAGTATTATTTTAAGTATTATTTTAATAAAAATTGCTACATACTTATTTCGTATTTCTTATATTTATTATATGTACATATATATACATTGTACATACTTTTGCAGAAAATATTTAAAATAGAAGTTCGTTATCGAAAATTTTTATTACTTGAGCTAAAGAAATACTGCAGATCACCAAATTTGCTAATTTCAGATTATAGAACTTTACAACTTGCAGAGTGATGTTATTGAGGATAATATATGCAATATTCAAAATGGTTTTACTTTAGTGAAACATTTAATGCGAGCAAATTTTTCCTGCAGTAATGCAATTAAGCGACTTTTTGGAAATGAAAAAAAAACATTTCTATGCAAGTCGTGGTTAAAACTCTTAATTTTGTTGCTAGTATTCATTGTATCCCAATTTAGTCGGAGAAATTCTCTGGAAGCTCAAATATAATTTTCTTAGTATGAAAATATGCCATTTNGAAAAGACTTCATCGGAATAACACAAAACTAAAATGTTTAAGGGTTATGTAATTGATACACAATATTGGAAATATCTATATATTGAAATTCAACCAGAGTATAGAAAGTTTCACAAATGATTCTAAATTCACTGCATATCTTCTAAGGTGAATACTTTTCTTATTCAAAATTTTGTTGCTAGTATTCATTGTATCCCAATTTAGTCGGAGAAATTCTCTGGAAGCTCAAATATAATTTTCTTAGTATGAAAATATGCCATTTTCTGATATCTGCATATGAATTTTATACCCAGAAGTTTGATTTAGCTCTATTTGAAAAGTAAGAGGAATGAAAAATGGTTTAAAAATAAATTGGACATAAAATTCATATATGTTCATGCCATACATAATTTGGGATACATTAATTTATTTTATTATGTGAAAGTATTTTCATCTAGCCAACATAAGCCTTATTTGAAGAATTATAACGAGTTAAATAGATATCATATTCTCAGTTGCCCTAACTTACTAAAATGCGTACATTATTCTTACTAAACTATTTTGTAAAAACAAAAATTCGTTTGTAACTTTCAAAACAGTGTACACTACTGACCGTTCTATTTGAAAAAAATATTTTTCACCTGCAACTTAAATATATCCCTAACTCAATTCCACAAAATAGCATATTATAGTTGTAGGAGAATAAGTTTTTTATAGCTTCTAATTTCAATTTCATTTTTAGATAATATTTACATTCATATTTCTATTTTTTTAATTAATTAGTAAGCATTAAGAACTACACTGGTCTATTTTTATATCCAATCACATTTCTTTTTAATTATAATTATGTATGGTAGATTCACTTATAAAATTTCCAAGATACAAAACTCTTCAACATTAGAAATTTCTATTTTTTAAATGTTACAATTGCTAGCTTTCAACTAATTTTTAGATTTCTAGTCTTGCGAATAAAGTTAAATTAAATTATGTTGGCTAATCTCCTGTTAATGAAAATATTATAAATTGGCATTTAAATATTTCCATAAATCTATCGCCATTTTAATTATATGGAATTTAATAGTAAGCAAGATCTCTGCAATTGAGCTTCATTATTGTAATCTTAGCTAATTTACAGAAGTTCCTTTATATTTGCATTTATAATAATGTTTTATAAACATTAATCAAAAAATTAAATTTAATTGTATAATAAGTGACCATTTAGAGAATTTCATTCTCACATAGCGGTCAGTTTATCAACAGAGCTGCATGCATTTTGTTTCAAGGGGGGGCAAGAAATTAATAAAATTCGAATTTGGAAAATCAAGAATTACATGCTCCCTTCATTGCTTTTCAAGTATAATTAAAAGAAATGTGAAGTACAATAAATACCAAATATTTACAGATTATTTATATCGTTTTTAAGTAAATAGGGTGAAATTTGATTGATTCAAATTGTTTAAGTGAAACGTTTGTTGCCTATAATTGCCTACAATACAGCAGAGCTGAACATACCTCACATGATATGACCCTTGACCTTTATGAACCCTATGCCAAAATACCTATGTTAATTAAATTCCTGAATTAACACAATCTTTCTTCTCATTGTCTAATATCAAGTCCTTCACTGATATTATTGATGCAACAAATTTAATAAACTTTCATAACAATATATAGATGGTACAATGTTTTATATTTCTCTATATTACACCATTGACGTCTCGAGTTAAATCATTCTTGTATTTTATTGCAGTTTCTAAGTACATGTACCTAAAATAAGTAATTAATGAACACAGGCAAAATACTATATTATAGTTTAATAATGATAGAATGTTATATTGACCAATGACCATGCGAACCATCTCAAAATTTTCATCCATCTGACCTATTAACCCTTGGATTTCTGACAGATGTTCAGCTCTGCAATACAGTATTAGAAAGCAGAACAATTTGTATTTAGAATTTAATCGTATATACATGCATTTCTGTATTTTTATATATACTTCGCATTTCTCTAACCAACTACCTGTAATTTTCTCTCAACAATAAAAAGTTGCATTGGATTATAGCACAAAAACTGCATCGAAAAAAATTATGGAGGAATTGCTCTTAATAATGAATTCATTTGATTTTTATATCAGTATATTACGAAACAAGTTCAATTAGGGTCTACCTAGAAAAATTTAGAACCTTAAGATGCTGAATTGAGCAAAAATGTTTCCTGAAATTGGTACTATAATTAAAAGCACATAATTCATCTTTAATGAGGCAATGTACTACAGAACAATAAAATTAAAAGCTTTTCGACCAACTGTGAAAATTCGATTCAGTAAATTCATATCTTCAATAAGTTATATTTAGTTGACATTGCTTCCATTCAATCAGCTACTATTTGCGTGTTTGCTATAATTTTTGGCAAACTTAAGTGAATAAAGCAATTCTGTTTTTGCAATTTCCTTTCCCCCATTATTGTATGAGTAATACAATTCTGAAATAATTATTCCACGTATAACTTTCAATATTTTTTAATAAGGCAATTATATTGTAACCCGTTCTAATAAGGTCATTCAGAATCATATTTGTGTTGACAGATGGGAAATATAAATTAACCTTTAATGCACTTTACCGTAATTTTATAATCCAAACTTTGTTAATTTTCTATTTATTGTTGGATTTACTTTTAACAAAGTTTTTGTTTCTTCGTTCCATTTGTGTACAGTAATTGCAAATAGGCGGGTCTCTTGTTCATTTTATAACAACTCAACATACACACACTACATATATATATATATATATATATATATATATATGTATATATATATATATATATATATCCCGGTAAATGTTTTTAAAATTCTCATCATGAACGCGTTTCCAAATATAAATCTTTTGAAATTTTGTAGGGTAGTGTCTTTTTAATCCATGACAAATATACTGCGGTAGCAATGTCCAAAAAAAGTTTTTTGGGGGAAATACGCGATTCCCGCTAAATGCCTTAGAAGTTTCGGACCGTTTCCCGCCAAATGTAGGGTTTTTGCATTTTCCATAGCAAAAAGCGGGAAATATAAATATATAAATAAACATATATATATATATATATATATTATATCTGCGTGTTTGCTTAAGTGTGTGTTTGTGCATGTTAGGCTGTAATTTAGGTAGATTTTTAAAGGCACTGAAAAATGTTTTTTCATGAAAATATTGCTTTATTTACAATGTTCTACACAAAGAGTCATTTTTGAATAAACTTCTAATATCGTAATGCGTAAATGTCTACCTAACATTACAAATCCAGCGGTTTTATTTTTTGGATAGGTTAATAAGATAATACAAGAATAGAGTACTTCGTTAAGCTCCCTTTTATTGATATAAACAAAAAGATTATTATTAGCTCTTACGCCAAAAATACAGTTTTTAAACAAAAAAAGCTTCGTAAGTAATATTTTGAAGAATATAATATTCAAATTTAATCTATTTCTAGAATTACTTATTTCCGCACTATGCCAGGTAATATACTTCTTTAAATCTTTAATTAAGCAGAAAACAAAATATATTAATCAATTTAATGGGAAATTTAGTTATCCCCATTTTAGGGGAGCACTATTTAATAAAATAATATAAATAAAAGAGGATGTATTTTAAGTGGTAATTGCGATATATTTGGTTATTACTAATTTATAAACTTCGAATGGAATTAGCATGTCATTTGGTAATTGGAACAGGAATGTTTTTTTCATGCGACCATCACTTAGACTCTCACATACCGTATGTTCATTGTAAATTTCAAGCACACAAAGTTTATCCTTAAAATAGAAGAGTAATGAACATCTTACAAGTCTCTCCTTTCTTTTTATTATAGCATTTCTCAGTGCGGTATTTTTCAAACAACTTGGAAAATTCGCTATAAAAAAATATACATACGTTTATGTTTTACAAAATGTTTAAGAGATTACAGCTCTTATATGTAAAATAAGAATGCTAAGTCTAGTGAACAACGTGTATATGACCAAAACCTATGATATCCCACTGTGCTGCATACTGAAGCAAGCTGTGAAATTTTAAGAAGAAATTGGGAAAATTAATGAATACATTAAAGGGATTAAGTGAAGCAAATTTCACATTTAACTTTGCGTAATTTCGATCAATAGTATATATTTATATTTATTTTTTACCAATCTCTTTTGTTATTTTCTTAAATAATATTAAAAATTGTTCAATATTTTAGTTTTTCAAAATAAACTGTTTCTTATCAAAGCTGAAGTCAAACAAACTTTTATATTATATACATTATTTTACTAAACTTGAAAACTTAGGTTATGCTTAAGTATTGTTAGCCTTGTTGTACGCACATATCCAAGTTAATATTTTGAAAGTATGAGGCTGGACACGTACATTTATTTATAATTTTCAACATTCTTCAAATTTGAACAAACTATATATGACTTTAACATATTTTAATCGCAAGCTAGATTCCTGGAAAGAATTGAAATATCTAGCTGATTATTGATTGGCTACAAAAACTCTCTTGTGAACTCTTTAGTATTTATTAAAAATAAGTCTAGTATCCATGTGTATTGGACTTTTTTCATTTTCAATTTTCACTTAAGCTTGAGGTAGACCATTGCCGGCATTTTTCGTATTCAATTGTTTTCGGAGTGATATTTTAAAATATTTAACTTACTTGATCTTAGGTTGGGCGTAAAAGAGCATCGAGATAAGGTTAGACTGACCTTAGGAAGCTTCAGCTTAGGGTTGCTCTCAAAATGACGCTATATTTGCAAGTCTATATGTATCTAACTCTAATCTTCAGTAACCTTGGCAATTTTAATGCCAAGATAAAGCTTCATAGAAAAATGTCTGTTAAATTTTGAATCAATTAATGAAAATATCCTAATTAATTTTAAAGGTCATCCACATCAATGCCGAAAGTGAAAAATTTCGTAATTATTACTTAATTAATTAAAACAAATTTTCTTTATCCTCCAACGTTACGTCATTTGAATATAATTTATGCTCCCAGCCTTAAAATTATGGACAACATCTATGGCATTATTTTCGGTGTAATGGTGAAATTTGTAGACGTTATTAACATATTGCATCGAACTTGAAATAAAGATATATGTATATTGCGTGCAGGGATCATGATTGCTGTGGGAGAGGGAATTCAAAAAAACTCTAGGACAATTGCTTGAAACTAGAAATAATATTGCGACAAAACTGAAATGGTAAGCAAATGAATTCTGAGAATCTTTTAACACTATCATAAAACAGAATCTATTATAAATTTGAGTTTTCTTCTAAACTAATAAAACTGGCAATTTATTTGAAGAAGACCTAGTGGGAGTCAATCTTATTATTTGGACAGATCAAGTACCAAATTACTTATTTTATTGGAATTTTGCTTCTACTTTTACCAAAATTATTCAATTCTTATCTTTTATTATTATTATAATTTTTGTTAATTTATAAACAGCTGAGACGTCAGATCGAATGAAAGTTGATTTCATAGAGAAATTAGTTTTTAGTTTATGTTATTTGTTATTATACAACGCTTAACCAATTAATAATAATATGTTTGGTATGTTTTAATTCTCCAAGATTTTGAATGTTAACAAAAAATTTCGTTTCACAACACTGTTAGAAACATGATTCTGTGCAGAATTAAAACCATAGTTAAGTGAATCAACATAGTGATGTGGTTTCCCATGTTCAGGAATACCCATTACTTTGATAAATTATAATATATAACTACAATGAATGTTCAAAATAATTTATTCATTATTATTTTTTGACATTACAGTAAAACAGCAAGTGTTTATAGAAACATTAAAGATAGTAAATATCATTTCAAAAACTTTGTCATTTTGTCATTATATATTGGTACGAAATAACTATGTAAGTTTGAATTTCAATACTATAAGCAAATGACTCTTTAGCATTCAGTGTTAACCCATTATTTGGTGCTTTTAGCAGTTGGCTTAACAATAATCAAGCTGTTTAATAATGTCAAGAGCTATTTTTTGGCTGAATTTTAAATCATCTTTTCATGTTCTTGCCAAAATTGTTTATCAAGAGATTCTAAAAAAATGCAAAATTTTTCCAAAATATTATAAAATTTTTTGCCAATTTTGCCCAAAAAATCCAAACAAATTTACTGGGAATATGCTGCTTTGAAAAACATGTGTATTTAGAGCAAGGCGCAGACATGAACACATTGCATCAAGCATTTAATTTTTACAAGTTGATACTATTCATTTATCACTAATAATACTTGTAGCTTACCATTTATTTTTGAAGCAAAAATCAGACAAGCTCACTAAGATAACACCACACAATTTTGAGACTACACATTGCAGAAAATACTCAAATACCAAAAAGATTATCCATCAATCTTGAGTTCTTACAATTCTTTCGAACTTAAAATTTTTAACATGTATAAAGTTCAAAGTGATAGTCCGAGTTACTAGAAACGTGTCCACGAGTCAATCAGTAACTGTGTTTGAGGGTGCCAGCAAATCACCAGGTCTCTACTAGTATTGTTGTTACGGTAATTTTTATTTGAAAAAATTAGCATTTACAAATCATGCGCTATTTGTTACTATATACAAATTGGTGCAGATTGAATTTCGTAATTCTGGCTCTTTTGCTCTTTACACTACTCACCTAAAAAATCACAAATATGTAAGTTTCAATTCTGTTTGAAAATGATTGATATCAAAATAGAAATTAAATCAAAAATTGAAAGGATCTTATGTTCCTAAATACTGGTCTCCGAGACAATGAGTATTCCGCCTAATTGTTGATATGATCCTTTTTTACTTTTTGGTCACTTTTTTAGTTTAAGGCTGCCCTTTGCTTTCAAGCATCACAATATTCTGCAATCCCGTATGTCATCACAATAATGAAATGCATTGCTGCACAATTTCTTCAGTGTGGATAACTTACGTTCTCCACACCATATAACGAAATTTTGCCAATCAATTGCAAATCACGAGTTCGTGGGGAAAATAAACTAAGCTAAAAACGGCCTCTACTTCAAATTTTTTTTCAAAAGCTTATGTTGCCTTAATACGCAAAACAGAGTCCAACTATTTTTAAGTAAATAGCATTCTTAAAGGCTGGATGATTATTGGTTTAACAATATGTATATGGTATCTATGACAAAAATCATTTTTAAAATAATCATTTAAAATTGCCTATCAGATTATGGAAACTTGTAGTTTTGTGCCTCATTTGAAATGTCTTGGTTTTTTTAAATATATTTGTATTAATGAAAATTAATATTTTTGCAACTGCTTTAGTTTAAGTTGAAGAATAATTCCTCAAGCAGTTTTTAGTGCATAGAAATTTGGTTCACAGCAAATCTTACTTGCATTGACTTTTGTAAAAAGAGAAATGTTGCATAAAGCACGAGATTCTCTTTCATCGCTATTTCAACAGCTGAAAAATGATAGGAAAATGTCAGTCTTTTTTAACACATGGCTGATGAAGCAAATCGTCTTCTGACGCATGCTGTGTTGTGCCAACTTCATTGCTGTTAAATTGTGCAATAACATTATTTTTGTAATTACAATCTTCTGAGAGCTCAAATTAGTTCAGAATACATTGTAAATGTCAAATCTTACTAATTTTTTCAAGCAGTAGGTGTTGTAAGTATTTCTTTAAACTCCAATGTATTTAGTAAGTGTGTTTAGTCCAAATATTATGGTAAACATTCAAATACTTAGGAGCAGTAATAAATAACAAATTAAACCGTTCACACAACGTACATACAGTTTTAAAAAAGATTTGAATAAGAATGAAATTTATTTATATGAAGGAAAACCTCATGCCAAAATAAATGTAATTTTGTCAAACTTTTTGCAAGTTTGTCATTGCTAGAGTAACCAAAATGCTATATGGTCATTTTTTGTTTTCTAAGCAGGATCTTGTGAAGCATCTAAAAAACATATTGAATGGCATTCAGCATAATTAATTGTTTGTTTTATTGTGCTACAATAAGTCACATTTTGTGTTAAAGCAACATTGGGTTGCAGCTATTATATGCGGAAGTTAGCACAGACATTCATTATAATTCATTTCTAAAATTGGTAGAATACAAAATCAGATTTCTTTGCTCATTTGGATAGGAAATTATATTAAAATTATCATATTTATGTGTTGGGAGAGTTTTCTTGAATAAGAAATTTTACATATTTTTACATAAATACAATTTTTTCACATTTTTAGATTACATTTTAGAATTTTAAATGTTATTTTAGTCATTACAGAAACTGCAATGACTCATTCAATAATAAAAGTCATTCACAAAATACATGGGCAAAAAAGTATATGGAAATTTGTTTAGAACAATGCTTTCAAACACATACTTTACCAAGACATTTTTCATTATTAAAATTCTGCAATAACTTAAGCCTTTATGAGAGCATTGCATACTCATCAAAATGAGTAAAGATGAAATTCAATTCAAAAAATATTTCCTATAAAAACCCATATCTAAACTCGCCAATAGAACTTTAGAGTGATTTATCTATTTAACACTAGAAAGCTTGAAAATTCGATACCCTTAAATGTTTGACGTGGTCAGAATTGACCATCTTTAGAAAAACTGCGCAAAATGAAATAAAAGTATCAGAAAACAAAATAGGCTTACTTCAAATGCATACATACATTGCAAATGCATGTACACATCTTTCACTCGTGAAAATTCCAGTTTGCACATCTTACGAAATACAGCAACTGCCAAAATTTTTA
This sequence comes from Hofstenia miamia, assembly GCA_900660155.1. Lineage (NCBI taxonomy): Eukaryota > Metazoa > Xenacoelomorpha > Acoela > Hofsteniidae > Hofstenia > Hofstenia miamia. The sequence continues at coordinate 67,807 of CABFPE010000284.1, forward strand.
GAAGCCTTGGTCTTGTAAATTCGCATCATTTGATTCACAAATCTACCGTCCTCTTCAACAAAATGGTCTGGAGCTTTAAAATTCTGGTGAACTAGAATTCTATACTATTTTGCCCCTCCATACCAACTACAGCAATTTTTTTTCCTTAAAACTAGGAAAAGTTGGAAAGATGTGAAAAAGTATAATACTGTTATTTCCCTCTTCAAAGAAATTTAATGCAAGAGTCTTAAAACATGTTCACTAAGTTGATCTGTTCTCAAATTTTCTTCGTGTTTGGCAAGATAAAGATATAATATCTACCACAGATTTTTTTTTAGCCCACTCAACATACAAATGTTAATTCCAGATTTTTTTCATAAAAGCAATTAGACTAGAGCAACTTTGCAGGGTATAAAATTGTTCATCGGGTGTCAGGAAAAAGGAAGAAACTTAGTTTTTATATTTTCTCGAAATCTTTCAAAAAATATCCCTTATAGGCGTAAGTTTATTACAAATTCTCGCTGACCTTGTTAACTTTTTATCAAAACGAATATAATTTTGAAATAATCTTGAACTGATCTTGGCTCTGTCATCAATGAAGAAACATGATCTGTAGTTTTAAGTCAAAACAAGGGTACATTCAAATTTTTCAAAAAGCTTCTCTTCATATAGGGCAGCTTCCAATTAAACTAGTGGATATTGAATCCCAGCTCTCCTAAGCTCCGACCACAATTGTTTATATTATAACAAATACTTTGTAAACATCACCAGAGATGGCTTCTTTCCATTTCCGGGCATCCGGGGCCCAGAATTTTGTGAGCCGAACCAGGTATGGACCATAGTTTTTGCCTGGTTTCCATCTCTGTATATACCATAAATGCTGAATAAAGCAGCCATTAGTGGAATTATCTGACCACCTTAAGCATTTAAGTTTTGTAAATGAATAATATGCTATCCTGTTACTAAGGTTAATTTTTTGGTTAAAACATTTTACAAGTCAAATTCATAATTGTCACTGATAATGATCATTGAATGACTGATAGTTGGCATTGAATACGAGATCAAATAATGTAAGTGTTCAAATCTGATCACTTAGTATTTCTAGTGTAAAATATAAAATATCAACAATCGAAAAATTAAAGAGCATACCGTCAATAAATATCGCAATGAACATTCATTTCTCAAGTGGCAATATATCATGGAAGGGCATTCAATTACTTTAGAAGTATCATTAATTAAAAATAAAGTGGATGTACGTCATTCTTAAATCTGCTTAAACTGTGATGTTTTCGTAATATTCTTTGACATAGCAGCAAAATTAGAATGGATAGCAATACAAAAAAATCTTAAATTTTAATTTAAAATTAAATTGATGTCAACCATTTAAATTAAAACAAAATGTAGAGCTGCGCCTTTTGGCCGCATTTAACCTGCCCGCAAACCGAGCCTGAAGTTGAACTGAAGCATTGTACTTAAATGTACATGTAGAAATTGTTTCATTA
>CABFPE010000284.1:82763-99445 GCA_900660155.1 Hofstenia miamia
TATAATATAAATTTTTGTCAGGAGAGTATCCAGAAATTTCTTGTGGGGACATCTTAGGTTTGATCAAGCTTAAAATTAAGTTACATGGTGAATTTTTCTAAAAATTGTCAAAATATATTGCAAAAATTGGTTTTGTTAAAATCCATTTTAGCACTTTATTTGTAATTTTATTTAGAATTTTTCATAAAATGCTATATTCTTAAGTCAAAAAATCAAAATTGAAAGCCTGAAGGAGTAAAAAAAACTGCGTCATGTACTCCCTAAATACGCCACTGACATAGAAGATCCTACTTTAACCCGATTTTTAAATTTCAGAACATAAGAAGCTATAACTACATTGCAATGACGTGGCATTTGCAAAAAGTTAAACGATCACTGAATATTTTAAAAATATTGGATATGGTTTACTAACTGAAAGATATTCTCAAGAATTTGCTTCGCAATTTAAGCAGAACATTTTAAGCTAAGTGGAAGCAACTTTTCAAGTTGCAAGGACAAAATTTGAACTAGAAACAATATTGAAAACAGAAGTGCATTAGTTCTACATGATTTGACGAAAGTCACGCCTAACGTTCAATGTTCGAGTAAATCCATTGCAAAAAAATTGTGTTTGCTAAATTATGGATAGGAGGATATGGTGTGCAACACTTTTACACATTTATTATATCTCATTCTGCGGTGCATTAATCAGTATGATGTGGTTATTCTAAAGTTAACACTAATCTTCAGAAATTTCGAAGACAATGAAGGAATTGTATATTACATCTAAACATCATCAATAGTTTTGCTTAACAATACCACTTTTTAATCAAACGCCATTAAAAGAGAAGTTGACTTGAATTGGCATCATTAAGGACGCCAATCAAGCTGTTTTGTGTAATATTTTTTGCATCAATTTTCCAACGAAAGAGCATCTTGACAATATTTTAGAAATCCTTACTGTCGAACAGACAAAGATCTATTAAAGGTTCCAAATCCATCCCAATGCTCCTGTAAAAAAATTTTTAATTATTGATTTTCCCTTTTACCTAACTGAATTTTTTCATTAAGTACAAGAAATAAAACCTTTCATTATTTATTATTATTATTATTATTACTATTATTAATATTTAATCATTTAATTGAGCATAATTTTTTGTAAAAAAAGTAAATAAATTCTGAATCAGAAGAGTAAACAGGATTTTCTAATGGGGACATCTCAGTTGTGATCACGTTAAATGATGAATCAACTGTCAAAATACTGTAAAAATGAAACCCTAAATGCTCTTTACTATGCTAGTTCTTAATATTAAAAAAATACACAAGTGCTCTGACTAGATATCATTCTTCTTCATATTTACTTCTTCATCTTCTTTCTTTGGATGCAAAAGAAACTTGAAGATCATAAGAAAATTTAGTTAATGTCTTGGAAATTATTTTAGAGATTATTGAAATATATTTAAGCACTAATACTACAAGGAAACTTTCTAATGTAACGATTTCAAAGTGTGTCTAAGATGAAGAATTGAACCCAAAGTGCGAAATTTCTTTTATCATTATTAAGTTAAGAGAATTTAATTTAATTTCTAGAACGAATGAATATTTAATGACCAATATATTTTAAAAGTTTTCCCCTCGCGGACTTAATGAATTGCAATTAACCTATTGGTAGGCACCGCGATTCTGTCAATGGAAAGCATGCGATCACAAATTTATATTTCAAATTACAAAAAACTGTGCTTTTATTAAGCTAAGATTTTATAACAGTCAATTAAAAATGTCTACCTTAATATAGCCAGGCCTTGCTGAGGCAGACATTTAGACCAAATCCAAAGCAATAGAGATTAACTACTATTAAAAGAAAAAAATTATGTAAAGTGAAATATTTCCTTAAAAATAGCCAACATTTCATAGATTTTATATCCCTAAACACTGCTCCTCATTCCATGTGAGGTTTGTATTAGAGAAAACGGCATGTGACAGCGATAAAAAATTTAATCCAGCAAAATTCTACGGCTCTGGAAATATGAACTCTCGAAAAATAGTCCAAGAAAACAGAAATATCATTGCTACCTAACCAGGGTCCAATTACGTCGATCTATTGTGAGTATAGAGCATCAAGAGCAGAACGATTTCTCTCGTAGGCAAATCTATCTAATGTTGGACTAATCTTCTCTATGAAGAACTGCAGGATCAATTTATTAAGGTATCTTGCTTCAATAGGTGTAATAGTAATTAACCTATACTGACTCTAAGGTAATATTGTCTAATTTATATATACTGTATATATATATATATGCAGGCCTATGTAATTATGTTGGAATATGCTGTACAAGTACAAATATGTGATTCATAATTAGAAAAGAATAATCCACATGGATACATTAAATTTTTTAAAGAAATAAATGCTTTTTTTTTAAAGAAATAAACGCAGACAACATATTTTCAAACATTATCCAGTATTAATTGCTAGGCCACACATTTTTCTCAAACCAGTTTTTAGAGATAGAGTTTATGTAATTATGGGTAGTTTCTTCAAAACATAGTGACGTAATTCTTCTTTAATAGCCAATTCCAGCTTTTGAAAAAACGTAATATTTCACAGCTATTAGATAGCTATTAGACAATATTAACGAAAATTAATTGAAATGTACTTCTACATAATTATTTATAAGACTGAAATTGCTTCCGATTCCTAATTGGCAGTAAATACTGATGTTCCATATAAGAGAGTCTGTAAAACAATATCGCATTGAAAAGTTTACAAGATTATCATTGGACATCTCCCCCAACCTTTGTCATTCTTTATCACTGGCTTAGTTGTCTCTTGCTTATTATGTAGCAAGCCTCCAGATTCCTCAAAATTACATTGCAAATATGAGACGGAGAAGCAAAATTCGAAGCTTTAATGCGCTAAGTACACCGTGATGTGTATTGAACAATTTTTCTATGCTTCATAAAAACTATTCAACCCTTTTCCTTTTGATTTAGTGAAAAATACTCAAATGCCCACTACGTAGAAAAAATAGTGACAACATTCTGCATTGATTAATTTGTCAATAATCAATTGCAGGAAGAATAACTAAAAGACTGTGGTGCTCCTCAGGACAAAAAAATGCTGACAAGCATGCAGTCTATTTTTTCTGATGGCTAGACTTAGGAACATAGATTTCAACTTGAAAGATATGCATTCTGTGTATAATTCTCCTGTAATACCAAAGTTGGCATATGGGATTACAGTTCCGGGAGGTTTTTCAAATACAATAATGACACAGCTTGAACATATCCATAAAAGAGCTAAACGACTAGAGTTAATAAAGTAATTAACACCATTTTCTGAAATTCTGAAAGTACAAGATGAGAAGTTATGCAACAGAATATCCTTCAAAAGAACGCACCCGTTGAAATACCTACCTCGGTACAGATCTGCATATGGAAATGAAAAACTTCGGCTACGTTTACCCCCAAATAGGCATTTTCAATTTATAAATCATTTGTGAACCAAGGATATTCCACTTTTTCAAATTAATTTCTCTTATTCTCAATCTTAAGTGGAAATTCTTCAGAGTTCTCATTTGATTTTGTTTTCTTAGAATTTTCTAAAAAAACGACAATGAAAAACCTGCTGACGTGCTATTAACATCGAATATTACTTGCTAATTATCTCCAATGTTTATCTCAACTTATATGTAAGCAAATATTATTTAAAAAAGATCAATTTTTAAATGAACAATTAAAAGCCGATCTATTTGTTGAGAAACGAGAGGAATTTATCAGTGATGCTTGATAATCTTTAAGAAGAGAGTAGACTCCTCCTTCCCACCTTTGCAAAACGAAAAATTCAATCAATTATATTTTTTTGAAATTGTTTCGCGTAGGTAGCATTCAATCATGGACAATTAGATTTCCATATTTTCATAGTTTTGTTTTTGAATTAGTTCAATGAGAATAAGCTTTTGAAAATTTTGGAATGAAAAATTCAAGAAAGGAATTAAGTTTTAAATTGAATTATTTTTAGTTCAAGAAGTCTTGATAGAAGCACATAATTAGATTTATTGATTTGTATCGCGACATTCTACATAGAAGAAATGCTAATTTTGTGGTATCGTGTAGGCGTTTTTTACCCAACTGATATATTCATAAATGTCTAAAAATTTCTACGCTTTTGCAAACACAGACTTCTTTCTACAGCCAAACAGACTATGCTCTTCTAAAAAACAAACCATTTTTCTATATTTTCAAGTAAATTTCTCCAAGCATTTTATGAAAATTAGAAATCCTGAGATATGAAACCTTTCGAAAAATTGTTGGTACTAAGATGTTTTTTTATGGCTGAACTACATGAACGAATTCATTAATTTTCATTGAAAATTTCACCCTTTAAAAAAGGTTTAAATTCTCTCATCCCTAGGGTAATTAGGATATCAAAATCCCATGAGAACAACAATGAACTTTAACTGTTTCTTTTTATGTAGATAGATCAACCAAATATATTGAGGCGGTTAAGGAGGGAAAATAAAGAGTCGACGCTCCTCTATCTTGTGGCGCTTTCACAAAGTTTCTTTATCTTTTATATTTCATAATTTCTAAGTTCTTAAATATTTTTTCTACATTTTATTATTTCTAGGCAACTTATGGTTGAAGAAAAATAATTAAGTTCTATAACATAAATAGTGTCATTTTTTAATATAACTACTGTACAAAGTAATGTCCAATAAAAATTTTAAGCTTTTCGTTACTTGGATCTTTACCACAAATCAGTGGTGGCCATATACATAAATCATATATATGATCATATAAATATAAATACATATAAAACTGAATCATATATATGAAAGAATAAAGAATGAGGTACAATATATATATATATATACATATATATATTACAATATTACGGAATTGATTATGTGTGGTTTGGATGGTGTCAGTGTCTTAATGCTTCGAAAATAAACATTTTGAATCACTACTTTTTTAAGGCAGCGTAGTACGCATGTAGTAGAGCCCAGTACGGGGCGGGCGCATTAATACAGAGTAGTATATGCTTAGACCTATTACGAAAAATATATCGAAGTAATCTAAAAAATCATATAAATAGATTTTAAAACTGGAAAACATAAATATGATTCATGTAAACGAAATTATAGGTTATAATAATTTAAATTGAAATATGCACGATCATTTATATGGCCATCACCCCCACAAACCTTTATTTTGAAGCTTTGAATTTCCAAGGCACATCTTGTATTGGATCTATAATTTGCTAGTAGTTGTATTGGAACTTTTCTCACAGTATTTTTGTGTGTCACCCAGAACTACATTAATTTTTTGGGCTTAACGTGTTGAAAGTTTTCTCTCCACAGCCCAAAACCATACCAGAAAAGCTGTGAGCGAATTCACTCCAAACAACACGGGTTGCAATTCACTCCACACTTCCACTCAATGTCTATGGCTAAGCTAGAAATACATGCTATTCATTGTAAATCAAGATAATTTAATGTTTTTATATACATGTTATGCATAGAAGATGGTTTAAATTTCAAGCTAAATCAATTTTTTATATGGCATTAGCACAAGTCACTGTTTTTTATGAAGAAAGAAATTTCTCAGTATTTCATTTGCTTCGATAATGCAAATGATAAATTTCCTTTGAGTTTGTTAAATACTCTAATTATATATGCATAATATATATTTTAACCATAATTTATAATATTTTGAGATTTGAAGGTGATGTCGTATTGCTTAAAAAATTTAAAGTTCATTGGTAATTTATTATATATCTTAGATTATGTTTCATTTGGGTGGATCTTTGCTTGAATAAAACGACATTGGCTAAAAAGCATTTCGATCTATTTAGAATAAACATCGAGTTTTTCCTCATGTAATATTGAAATTCAATGCTATGTATCAGTAAGTATGCAGACAAATTTAAGTAGATGTTCATATTATTGAGAAAATATTGGCATCATTACAGACGAAATAATGTCAAAAATTTCTTGCCATACAAATTTACATAAAGGGAAAATTTCTCAAAATTCCACATACCGTTTAACGAGCCTTGGAATTTTCAAAATATACGTCGATACTCTATTTGTATTTCCCTCTAGGATGATAGACGTTAAAAATTGTTTTGATTTTCATAGTTCCACTATTGTAGGCATATCATTCTTTGGGAACGTTAATTAAAGAACACAATTACAAATCGCTAACTAATACTTAGCAAGATATTGTAGCGAGGAGTATAAAATTATTGATGAATTTTGCATCAAAATGAATGCTTTTTGTGAATTTTAGTTTCTTCATATCTTTTTTAAGGTGTTGTAAATCGCTTTGAAGTTCCAAGAAAATCGTAATGAGTCCGTCCTCACCCAATTTCATACTAGATATACAAAATTAGCAAACAGCTATCCTAACCAATGTGCTAAGCTTTTTTTATATGCTCGCTTTGTTTTGCAGTTTCTTTGGGATTTAATTAAGCGTTTTGAAATGTTGTAGATGAAAAGAAAAAGTTACTAATTCCCTAAAAACTATTGTAATCAAAGTCAGTTTCAAGTACTTATTATACCCAGTTTATTTAACTAGATAGCTCTAGATAATTTCTTCTTAAATTTTTCTTTCTAAAGCTTATTGTATGTTGGTATAAAAATACTCTTGATAGGTAAAGAGAAGAATACCCTTAAAGTTATTGATAATAAATAAACTCCCCCCCTACATAAATGTAATCAATATGATAAAACACAATGATATATTTTTCCAAAATTCTTAGACTTTGAAAAATACGTATAAATATTAGAATAGGCCTTGAAAATTTTTAAGCTATGGTCTAGAACAATTATTAAGGCTGTCTAGACAAATATCTCCTCTGCTATTTCTCTCCATTTTAGAAGAGTGCAATTATTTACATTTGAGTTTTGCTGATCACTAAAATACATATTCTACCAAACTTACAATTTGAAACTCCATTTACCAAGTATATAAATCAGAAGAGAGGTTATCTTCCTATTTGGGTTTTGTTACAATATTATGCTTACAACTTTGTAAGTCATATATTCAAATTAATCCTTTTTTGCTATTTATTTTATTAATTATTGCGAACATAGCACATGCTATAGGTTCGCAAGAGCAAAGCTCAACTAGCAATTACTATAAAAAGCCAGATAACAATTTAGGGTGAGAGGCAACGATTGTGAAAAGTAAGTCTCTATAGTGATAATAATTGAAATTGAGCAAAAATGAATGAAATTACGAAATTACGAAAAAGTTCTTAAACTGGTAAAATAGACCAATCATTTATGGCAAAAAAGTAAGGATTCTCTCCACTCCCCCTTATCTGCCGACAATGTAATATATTTTGTTTTATTATGTATATATATACATATATATATATATATGTATACATAAGAAATATACGTTTTTATGAAATTAAAAAATTAGAATATACAAAGACNTATATATATATATATATATAATTGTGATAAATTTGATAGACAAATTCCTTACTTAACCAAACTTTCCTACATTTTTTACGGTATAAAAATGCATCCCCTAACAAATTGAATGTATTCAGTGGGTGTGAAGTTGGGAATACCATTTACTTTGAAGAATAAACAAAAAGCGCATAGTTATCATACTTGTGAAATGGTTATTTCCTTTATTAAAATATTTTTTTGTGTAATATCGTGTCATGTTTGGCCAGGCCGTCTTTCCCCTTTGGTTAATGCAGAAATCATTGTACATGGCAGATAAATAGAAGAGCAGTCTATAATCTAAGAAAGCTAATATACTACCTTATAAAAGTCATGCAGTATACATTAATTCGATGTGAAAATTCATGGCCATGGAATAAAATATTACTCAGGCAAAGCTAATAGTTTTGCGTACAAGATTAGTGTAAATTTGAGAAGCAGCTAAAAGGATTCTAACAATTATAATTACTGCGTATTTGCTTTCGCTATTCTGTTTGAAGAATTCCTATAGGTAAACATCTTAAAATTTAACATACCCTTATCAGAACGTCTATCAAATTTTGGATAATTTCACGTAACGGATCTACAGAATTTTCATTTCTACTTAGTATGCATAATGAAATATAATTCATAAGAACAGTTTTATGATTCATTGCCACATTGGAACGTTAGGCTATTGTGTATATCACCTTCTTCATTAAATGCAATTATTTTCAATACATTGTAATTAATTATATACCATTTCAAAGTTCAGTAACGGACCCACATTTCATTTTTCTACAAAAAATTTTAAATTTGTATTTCAAGAAAATTCTGTCTATTGAAAAAAAATATATGAATGCTTTTGCAGATAAATTTGACATATCATTTTGAAAAATCAATTTCACTTGAAAAAAATTGAATTTCTACATGTATGTAACTTGACCCACACTCTGAACGTAGCGAACCCACACTAAAATTATGAAGAAAATCAGCTTGAAAATGCACATAGTAACAAACCCACTTATTAGTAACCTTTTCACAAGTGTTGTGCTTACACTAAGCTATTTGACGAGTTTTAAGTTCTTGTTTGAAATACATGTGTGTTGTCTTAAAAAACGTGAATTGAACGTTTTATTTTCAATGATCAATTTTTGCAGGAGTAGATATAGGGCACTTGTTATAAAAAATATTTTAAATGTCTACGGAAATATATTCTTTATAATATTGCTGTTGAACTACTTTAATGAATATTATGATGTCAACAAAATATTGACAGAAATCTGAGAAAATGTGTTTTAGACGCCTTAATAAAGTTTAAGATTAAAAATTTATGCTCTTTTTCCTAACACGTTTCAAATAAAGACCTGGGCAATTTGAAAACTGCAAGTTTAGGAAGGAATTCATGATAGCGCATTAGAACCAAATGAATGCTATAAATTCATTCAACTTTGTTAAAACCTTATTTAATTTGTGTCAATGATCGTTAATGCATATTAAAAAGCACTCCATAAATAATAAGCATTATGAGTTTACAGTTTAAGATAAATTATTTATATTGTTACATTCTCAGTTCATAGCTGTTACTTTTTTAAAGAAATTGAGTATTAGAAAAATATTTCAATATTATTGTTGTGTGCAGCTCAATGCTGAAAAGGCTTGAATCAGAGATCGTCATCGCTTCAATTTTTGCACATGTCCCACATCAGAATATTCAAACGCAACGTTTCAAATATGAGTATAATATAGACACTCCTAATGTCCGCCTGTTATTCATGACACATGAATTTTTGCTATAAAAAATATATACAGTAGTCTCATGTGTTAACCTTTTGCGTCATTGAGCATTCGGGTCAATGGGTCACTGGGTCTTAATTATCGGTTCAGAGAAATGGATTACCAGAACTAAAAAAATTCCAGTGTTTTTTAGAAGTAAATATTCTCTTAGATTCTACATGCATGATCATTCTTGTATGCAGTCTTGTGTTATTCTACCAATTCAATGCACTATTTTTCAAATTTTTTTGAAGAAAAATCAGCTCATGCAACGAGAGCTAACCGTTGATGTACTTACCCTATCAATCAGTTATCTTCTAGTGGGTTGTGGGTCAAAATGATCAATCTGAATATAATTATGCATTTACTATGTTAGTTAAAACAAGAGAAATTTGAAATGTTTAATATTAAAAATAGAAGTACATTTTTGGTCTGGGGAGGCAATGTTCTGTATTCGGTCAAGCTCTAGTCTTTGTCTCACTTATGATTTTAAATTTGCTTAATTATTTAAACAATATATGCAGAAAATAGTTTTTTGTTATCATAATAGAATATTTAAATAATTTGTGTCACTCCAGTTCGTTTAAGTTGCTCTACTAATTCAAAGACCTGTTTGAAAATACAAATACATGGACAGTTAACCGATGTTTCAACAATTTAACCGGGAAGCGGGAATAAAACCAATTATCCTCCTTGTCGTTTGTGAACGTAACTTTTCTTAAATTTTGTATTAGATTTACAGTTAAAAATCTTATAGTCTTTGGACATGTGCAAAATTTTTGAAAATGTTTAATGATACACGATATCAATAAAATTACCGAATCGAAGTAACTAAATTTAATATTCAAAGTACGCCGAAAAATATATTTGTTGTCATTGGTTAAGCGGTTTTGGAAAATTATTACCGATTCAGGCTCTAATAACAACTAAGAAATAATTAATGACAAAGCCTGTCTTGCATAAGGAATCTGAAAGCGCTATGAGAGAGAGGAGTTTCTCATCTTTCATTTTTTATCTTAAGTTGCGCCCACACCATGTTTTAATGGGTTTTGCAGGTCCATCTGCATTTAAGAACTTCGTTAAAGTTTGTTGTTGATACCACAAGACTTAAACATAATAATTACTTAAAATTATGTATGGAGGATTATAGATCTATTCTGAAAAATCGAAATTTTCAAAGAAAATTTGATAATCTTTTCTTAAAGTCCTTCAGTCACAGCAATATATTTTAGTATAAAATGTCAACATTATACATTCAAACACGTTCACTAGTAGATGTGTCTATGGTTTAGGATTTTCAAATTTCCTAATGGGGTTGGAGAAGTGAACTCCAGTTTGTTGAGGATTAAACAATCTAAATCAGATTATTTTTAGGGTGTCTAAAATTCCAAAAAACATTGTTTTGTGGTAAGAGTTTTTGAAGATATTTGCTTGTAGAAAAAATAGTTCATTTTATTTACTTAATCTTAAAATTATTTGATTCGTTTTACTGCATATATTAAATTCCAATCAATATGTTATTAGTAGAGAACTGATTTTTAGGTCGCAAAAATGGTATATTTAGATCGATGCAATTTCTCATTTAGGTCAACTTAGGTCGATTCTAATACAAATTGAGAACCGCAAAAATCTTTCTTTAAATTTCAAATATGCGCATTATATTACAAAATCATCAGTCAATCTATGTTGCATAGTCAATCTTGATTAATTTTCTTAGCAAAGTCCATCCAGTTGACTGTAACTTCACTCGACATCTGAAGAGGCAAACGAAGAAAATCTTAAGCCGCCATGTCAGAGGGTGATAACTGTTCTGAAGAAGGAACATTTTCTTCATTCAAAATCAAAGCAATACCAAGCAACAGCTTGAACACTTCGTGTTTAGATCACACCTCTCTGAATTTTTGTTGAATTTCATACAGAACATACAGAACAAGAGAAATGCTAACTAGTTTTAAATTAAGTCGATTGCAGAAGAAAACATTGTTTTAGGTAGGTTTAGCACGATTAAGTTGAACCCGTTCACTAGTTATTAGCTATGTTATAATAGCAAAATGATATGAAAAGCTGATCCACATGATGTATTAAAACAATATTATTCATACCAAGGTATGACTGATACTTGGTTTAATTTCATTCTAATTTCTTTTATTGATTGCTTAAGGCTATGGTGTTTTTAATGCTCTGCGGTGTCAGCATTGGCTTACTGTTGTTTGGCATTTTTGCTACGTCTGTTAATCAAAAAATTTTATTTAACATTTTTAAATGTTTCCTAAGGTACGTCTCTCAATTTATATTTTATTTATGCATCACTGACTTCAAACATAAATTTGACCTTTTTACATAGTACATTCATTGTGTGATTGAAAAATTTCAAATTTTTGACGTTTTGCTAACAGTACATACCAAGGTCTTCAAATTGGGACCATATGAAAGATCATTAGATAACATTTCAAAAGACTAATTGCACATGAAGAATATAACAATATAATTGAATGTTCTTATGCGAATGATGTGTTTATTAGTATATTGATGCCGACATTACATGTAAATTCAAATCATTAATGGTATGAATCGAGCAGCATTGTTATTGTTAGCAATGAGAGAAATGTAGTTACTAGTAAAGGAAATCCATTGAATAAAAGGGAGGAAGCTCATTCTATAAATTACCAATGGCTCATTAACAAAAGAATTATTAAAATGAAATCACTCGTTGTTTTAATAGAGAAAATTTAATTGCCAGCTTCGTTCAATATTTTTTAACCTACCTTCACTTAGCTAAATAATTCTGGAAATTCATATAATGGGTGAATTGCTGGGAACGAAAAATACAGTTTTTTCTTAAAACAGCACTGATATTAGTCAATGACGCTATGTGAAAAATACAAAGGCTGCTAATAAAAAAAGTAAATTAGTGAGGCTCAAACAAGAAAATTAGTAGTTTTGAACTTGACATTTTCAAAATTGTTATAAAAACACTTTTGAAAACTTTTTTTAAATTATTGAATGATTCATGCATTGGGGTTAATGCCAGACACTTTCTATAAATATAATGTACAACATTCTGATGATTCTACCGTGGCCTACATTGAAGTGTATAAAGTGTATTTAGAATATAGTGCGATTCAGAGAATTAAAAAGAAACATCAACTGAGAAGGCACCTAAGCTCAAATATGTGGTTGCACCATCTTAATAAGTACTAAAGAACATATGTTTTGTAAGTTATACAAAATGACAAAATATGCATAATTATTTATAGTATATAGGTTATACAATATTCTTTAAATTGAATTTATTTCCAGCATATGAAATAACAAGGATGCTGTTGGGTGATTGAAATTATATATATACTTATTATTAATGAGGAGATATTTGAACTATTGTAAAAATGAATTGTAATAGGTTATATTAATATATGTGATACATATTCAACAAACCAAGTTAGCACATAATTTAAGCTGTTAATGATGGTATAGTTCTTGCAAACTAGTTATTGAACACGTTGAAAATTTGGATTAAATGCTTAAAATTTGTGTAAAACATAAAAGAAACAAGCCGTAGAATTGAACATTACATAAGTTTTGATGAAATAAATTAAGCACGATGCCAAAAATATTTAAAAACTATATATGTTTGGCTTAAAACTGATTAATGAATTTGCAAAATAAAGTTTTTTAGAAATTGAAATAAAAAATTTGTTTTCCAAAATCATGATTGTCACATACAAACATAGAGACTTTCTTGACCCAAGCTATGAAAATGTGTATTGCTGATGCATGCTTGTGTTTTATTATTCAGTGTTTGGATGTTGCTTCCTGATATTTACTCATTTTAAGTTTGATTTCAATATTTTTAACTGGCAAATATTAAACATGTAGGCATTACATAACGATAAGAAATTGGATTGAAAATTATATACCTATGCTTGTAAAGACAACAATAATTTTGGGTCTCTGCCAATAAACTAAGCAAACATCTAAGTGAAAACTTACAGACGATAGCAATTATTTGCCAAAAATAAAAATCTTTTAAGATCTATCATGCAAAGCTAATGTTGAACAATTAATTTTTAGAAACACAAAGGCCAATATATTTCGGTTTGAAAATATCAAAGTACTATAACCGGAAGAAATTATAATGTATCTCAATAAGGTTTTATGAAAGTTGAAGGAATCATATCTATTAATTTTTAGAAAATAGAAAATTTAAAAAAAGCTGGATTCTCTATTGAAAGTTGTTTTGGATTTCAGATACGTAAAATGCATATCATAAGTACATTATTGCAGGAGTTAAAATAAATTTTATAGGATGAATTTATAAAAAAAGTAAAGTCAATGTTCCTGCAACAATTCAAAACTTCATATCTTTAAAATTTGGAAGATTGTTAAAAATATATTTCCTAATTAAAATATAATTTCGATCATTAAAGATGCACATCAATAAACAATTCAACATTAACAATAGAATGACACACATTTGTAATTGTCTGAGATGTCCAATAATGTTTCCAATCAACCAAATTTAATTTGTTGGATTTTAACGGAAAATCTGAAAAGTCAATGTTAAGTGGGAAATTTATGAGTTTTTATAACCATTTAGTAGTATGTAAATATATTTTTAATTACAACTCAACATGTGAGTTGCAATGTCCCACTGTTGCCCGGACGCGGTGTAATGAAAATCACTGAGGGTGGTCGGTCGAATAAAACACCCTAACACTAACGCACCTATTCCAACAAATTCAAAAAATAATTAGAAAAATATGTAAATTTTCAACAACGTCTAAAAAGTGTTGTTCAAATTTTAGTCGTTCAAAAAATATTAGATAATATAATTACTAAGGACGTGGTTACACTCTGCCCAATTCAAGAACACGTTGTATCACTGCCAATCATTGTAAAGCTTAATTCATTTTTCAATTAAATATGAATATATAGGTATTGTGGTATCAACAAGAAAAGATGTGTTGGCCAAAAAAAAGAAGCAAATTGATGTGTGTCCAGTGAATTCCTAACGCAATATTATGTAGCAAACTAACCTTAAATTGAAACTATCTACCTACTAGTTCTATAAGTTCCAACCTAAAGCGTGTGTTTTTATATTTCACACAATGTTATTCAAATTAAAATAATTTTGTCGAGCTAAACGATTTTTTTAGAAAAGCATTAATGTTGTTTACTTTTGTCCTCTAAACAATATAACTTGTTCAAGTGTTCAACTTTAATTATTAAATGAGAGTAATGAGCTGTTTATTTCTTTGTATTTCACCGCATTGCAATAAAACTTTTTACGCAGTTGTATGTAATGATTTTTGTTGGAGAAAGTAATTACTTATTCAATGACTTGCATTTTTAAATGAACTGGCAATTTTCACTTCTGTACTGCTTTTGATTAATATTGCTGACGACAAAAGCTGTTTATACAATTCCATTTCGTGGGAAATTTCATACTATAATCCTAAGCTATTATAGCATTAATCAAATTATATATCGTTACTTTTGTAGTACTAGTTCAAACCCCCTGCAAACGTCATTTTATACGTATATAATATTCTACCACAGTCTGAGTAGTGTTCCTCAAACGCTTCAAATAGCATTGTCCACATTTCGAGAATTTTTGCAAAGTTTATTATGGAAATTGATGTGTCCCAATGAAACATTGACGATTTGTGCTAAGGAAATTTGTGGTGTCTGTAGTACATGATGAAATTCATCAAAATTATCTCTATAACAAATATTCAAATTGCTGATCAACTTATTGCCCATTGGAGTCAAAATTTAGCTCAAATATTTGTACAGACGGATTGAAAGTCAGACGTAGTTTTTAAATGCTGAATATAAAATTCGCAGAAGGTATAAATTTTGTTAGCTTTATACACTTTAATTTAATCTCCATTCATATGAAGAGTTTTAATATATATATAATAATGAAATTTATTGAAATTAGTCTGAACCACTGATATTTCTTAATCCAAAAGAATTGTAATATAAATAAGCTAAAAGTGTCTATGTCTTTTTAAAAAGATAAACCGTTTCCCACACTTAACTTTTTCCAAGTGTATTAGAAAATTTTGAAATCATAACCCATTGATACATCTATTGCAAACATGTTCCCATGTAATGAAAATTTACCATTTAATAAAGCACCGAATCAGTGGCGGTTCTAGTACATAAATGAAATGGGAGATACTCCTTTAGCATATGGTGTTTTCTATTTTGAATAATCTTATGACTTTGTAAGCAAGACGTGTCTACATATACTTTTAATATGCAGCCAAAGATATTAAAAAATTCCAATGCAGTTTATTGTTAACATAGAATTCATGATCATATTTATTCAATATAAAAATATAAGAAAGTTTCTTATAATATATATATATATATATATATATATATATATATATACATTGACGAATGATAATTGTAAAAAAACACTAAAATTGGTTTCATAACTTAACGTTCAAATTATGGAAATACTTTACAATTCTTCACCCTGCAGCTCTGACTGCTTCTGTGAAAATAAAATTCATTAATGTTTAATTTTCTCTTTCATAAATTAATTATTTTAACATCACTTGCCAAATAATTTTTCATTCAATTCTGAAAACTCAATTGTCAATTAAAGAGAGAAGTATTGCTAGGGTAGTTAGCACTACTTTCCTTTCTAAAAATATAGAACAACCATGTATTTTACATATTCATACGCTATATAATGAAAATACACAATGGGTATATATATATATATATATATATATATATATATGCTTGTCTTTGGGAGACAATTTTGATCCACACCACAATCTGAATGCTTATTTAAAATTCTGAAAATCAAAAATCAATTTTTGATAACATTTGCTTTGATGCAGGACAAGTCTGCTAGGTCTGAGATATATACATGTATACTATATTTAAAATTTATGTTTACTAAATAATGCATTTGAAAAGATTACAAAAAATTAGTCTAAATAGGATTCACATGAGTTTATATAAATGTATATCCTATTCTATACCTTAGACATTAATATATGTAAGAATTGCAATAACTTACAATTGTTTTTTCCTTTTGCAGTCATCTGGGAAATGTAATCCACACACTGCCTTATTTTGAGTTACATTTGTAATTATATTTAGAAGACTAACTAGCCAAATAGACCATCTTTCAGGATCATTTGGAAAGCCATAAATTGGAGCATTAGGCTTTGAATAATCAGTTTTGCAACCTGCTACTGAACAGCTTCTACCCATGTATTATTAATAATGGTGAAG
The DNA here is from genome assembly GCA_900660155.1 of Hofstenia miamia. Classification (NCBI taxonomy): domain Eukaryota; kingdom Metazoa; phylum Xenacoelomorpha; order Acoela; family Hofsteniidae; genus Hofstenia; species Hofstenia miamia. The sequence continues at coordinate 99,224 of CABFPE010000284.1, forward strand.
GCAAAGCAAACCACATTGCATCACTGTTGGGATTAATGAATTTCATTGGTTGCTTTTAATTATGTTTTGTTTATTCAAACTAGTATCAATAACTAAACCTATTTTTGATTTCATGCCAAAATGTCTGGAAAATCCCAGCAACCAAGTAAACTTAATGCCCATTAGCAGTTCATAGCTTGTTTCCATATTGCCTTGGTCACTTGGCTCCATTGGCACCTGCCA
>CABFPE010000284.1:104843-117034 GCA_900660155.1 Hofstenia miamia
GTGTTATTTGGTCATTTGAAAATCCGCATCGTAACATGCAAAAATCACTACATCCTCAAAAAGTTTGTGTGTGGATGGCTTTTAGTGCTAGATACAAACTTACACCGGTATTTTTTGATAAAACTGTAAACCAGGAAAATTATACAAACCTTTTAAAGGATTCGGTTTTTCCTGAGTTAAAAAGAAAACGTAAAATGCGATCTGTTATCTTCCAACATGATGGAGCGCCTCCTCACTTTTCGGTCTTAGCTCGTGATTTTATCTCAAGTCAGCTTCCAGAAAATCGTGTGATAGGAAGAGGCTACGGAGTTCCTGTGGGGAACTTAAAGGCACGAGTTTTTCATTCATATCGGGCCAATGATTTAGATGACTTGAAACAAAAGATCATTAAAGAAATCGATGAAATATCCGTTGATGAACTTCGCCGCTCAGTAGAAAATTTGCACAAAAGATGTGAAATGGTTATTGCAAACAATGGCGGCGCGATTGAACATTTAATTTAACTTTTATAAATCCCATGTATTGATCATTATAAAAAATATACTTTGACTTTGTGGTTGTTTTTATTTTTATTTTTGTGGCTAATTAAAATATCAAGTTACTTATGGCTTACCCTGTATATAATTGCAATGATTTTGAATTTGAAGATTAGAATTTCAATGTGCTAATGTAGGATTAGTATTTTCAATATGATAATTTTCTTGCCGTGAACTTGCTGTTATTGGTCATAGCATTTTACAAAACAAGATATTTTCCAGACTTTTCAGCATCAATATTGCTGAGTTTTGAGTGAAAAAATCATAAATTATGGCAATGTTTAGAATTATTGACGTCAACTAAATGTTATGCGAGATAATTTTTAAGAAATCGAACAACTGTTTGAGTAGTTTTATCAGATACTTGTATAGAACTTTATCAAAAATCGATAAAAATAACTCAGACATTTTATTTTAAATAACCTACTAAGATATATATAACTGAAACAACATTGCACTTATCACCTTAGCCTGCACACTGAAGTTTTGATAATGTCCTCTTAGACCACGTGTGTTGAAGGTATCTCTCATGCATATGTGTAATTGAAGGTGATATTATTCTCATATATCTACGATTCTAAGACATCATATTATATCTTTGATTTTTTTTATCGGGGCCATTTTTTATTTGTGAATAATTAAATCAGACATGTATTTCTATTCTACTACCTTGTTAATAGTGGTTATTGATAAATTTCTCCATCAAAATTGATTAAATAAACTGTAAAATATTTAGTATTTTTGCAACTATTTGTGTCTATACAAACAATGATAGGTTTTGAGAAATATTGGAATACAAAGTTTTTTAGAAATCTCATTACAGTATGTGATGAAATTTTTGCAACAAGCTCTAAGTGAATAAGTCTGAAAATTTACATAAGTACTAAAATTTCTCGAAAAATTAAAATTTTTTGCTGTTTTGCCTAACATGAATAAAGAAGAACAAGTTTTTTAATGAGGCTCTCGACAGGACATGGATCGGAAAATTTGAAGGAAAAATTCTATTAGAATTTGAAATCACTTTTTTCAACTTAACCTTGCTGAAACTAAACGGTGTTCGTATATTTATCCAAGAGGCTGGAAACTTGAATATCAAAATAATCTCATATTAGTGCTATTCTATGGGATGATTTCAGTTAAGCCTCGTACATTGTGTTTTAACACACCACGATGGTTTGAATTTGCAATAGCTAAATCGGTGGTTTTTCATCCAAAAAATCTGTTCATTCTTAAGGAAAGGCGTCACTAATAAAATAGTTTAGTAATGTTGATAAAACGAAATATAACCTAATTATCAAAAAAGATAATTCAACCAGATGTGAGAATTTATTGTCGGGAAGTTCTTAGTGGTAAATTAAATGTACAGCACTCTAAAATGTCGTTTTTTCTTCTACGTAATTGCTATAATAAATACTTTGATATTTTGCAGGTCAATAGGACAATTTTAATTCCGAACGGTTTTCATTACTGAAAATGGAATTTCTATAATATTAATGTATACCACCAATTCACTATTTTTGTGTGTGGATCCTCAGTAAGGTTACATAGACCCGGTTGAGAACAAGTGAAAGTTGATATGGATATCAGAAATGTATCTTGTTTGAAATACTTAGATACTTAAATTTCGTAGCAAAGATTTTTATCTTTTTTTTCTTTCCAAGCACCACACATTAAATCATTAATGTAAGATATTTGATGCTACACACCTTTAATTTTTTCTATAAAAATTATTTTTTAACAAAAGTTTCTAAAACAAAATTATCCGCTATTGCGAAAATTTTAAGAAGAGAAAATCCACATGATTTTCACATAAATACATAAAATCCTGAAACAGTTAAAATAGTAAGCTCAAATAATGAATAATAGAAAAAGTAGTGTATGATGTAATTAACGGCAAGCTACTTCATACGTCCCAAAAACATAATTACAGGTCTAGATAATTTCTGACGTTGTTCCTTATATTCGAATAATCAAACATTTTGAGCTACCAATTTGATGGTTTTGATGTTCTAGTGTTAATTTATGTCAATTATATAATATTTCTGAAAACTGCTAAGAGCATTACATTTTTTTCAAGTTACCAATTTGAAAATAATTATATTTGTTATTAAAAGAGTTGTTGCCTATGTTATTTGATAGCCTATGAGGATGAAAATACAAAATTTTCAGATAGCATTTAGAATATGAGCATATTGGGAGATTGTAAATGCTTTTATAAATTGGCTCAGATTTCAAAGGTATTGGAATATAACGTTTTCTATACATATTAATTACGTATTCTTCTCACGAAACTTAATGATATTATCAGTATGTAATATGATGATTTATACTTCAGGAAATGGAAAAATTAGTGCTTTCATATTTTTTCATTACAAAGTTTGCATTTTGAAATTAAAATTTTCAACATTAACCAAAAATTTTTAGCAATTCTGTTAAAATGTTATGGAACAATATTTAATCTTAATTTCGCCTGGCGTCCATTTTATATGAGAAACCATTTTTCCACATTTACAAAGAATTTTCTCCAAGCCTATTTCCAAATTTGAAAATCTTGGGCCATTGGTAGGTCTTTTGGGGAACATGCTTTAATGCAATGTTGAAAATTTCTAGTAAAGCGTAGTGCTGTGGATGAAGTTGTTGAAAGATTAACAATTATTCTCTGCAAATTTCGAATTTTTAAAAAGTTTGAAATCAGCTCCATGCATAATGTTCATTTATTTACAAGGTTTTGACAGCATGCAAGCAAAAAGAGCATTGAATGTTTCTTGATATGTGCAAAGTTATCAAAAACCCATTTATGCGTTTCATGCGCAAAGTCAAAGGTCAAGACACGCCCACTGGTACACAGCTGGGTCCCGAATTTAGAGCAAAAGAAAGAAAAAGAAGATTCTCTTCTATCACGTGGTGATTTCAGATTGAGTATGGTTTTAATAGTTTTTTAGCTATAAGGGTTTAAAAAATTTTCATAGAATCATGAGAAATAGTCATTTCACTAATTAGCATATAAACATAAATGTAGAATCGCACTTAAGAAGTTTTACGTTCAATCACAGTTAACTAATAAAGATTATTAGCAATAATGCTTGAATTTAAAATAATTGTTGATTAATCAATGAGCTTTTTGATTATTTAATCAAGTTTACTAAAAATTTCACTAACTCTAAGAGTTGTTCTTTGTTGAATTTGTAATTCTCTCCACTTATAAATTTTTCTATTTTACCTTACGCCCCTCATACTATTCTAATAGCGGTCGTTGTCATTAATGCCTTTTTGGCTCATTTATGAATATATAAACACTAAGCAATTTAACTATTTATTTTTACTGCCATAAAGTTTTTTGTTCTCACACAAGACGCAAGAATCGACCATCAATGCAATTCTTTTTGACAACGACCATTTGAAAAAGTATTGAATTTTATACATGTAGTATTTAAGTTCGGTATATTAAGAAAATGCTTGTCTTCAGACGATATCATAATGAAAACGGCAGTTATCGCATTATAAGCTAAAAAAGGCCAAGTCCTTTATTATTTCATTCAACACGCTAGTTTGACGTATTAGATATAGGCGAAAGTGACTGACGTCATCATTGTTAGAGTGGTATCTGCTGATGTAATTTAGTTTTTGCTAAATTAGCATTGTATTTTTGTGCTGAATTTTGTTATTGAGTAAAGACTACGATTGTGTTGAAAATCAACAGAACGGTAATTTTTAGTTAATTAACAAATTTTATTTTTAAAAACTTCCTTTCTAAAAATTTCAAATTACGAAATAGTTTCCGCCTTTTTGTTGTAAACAAGTCAATGCATCATCTCTCTTTTTAATGAATACATGTATTTCAAGCTTTTGGAAATTCGCCTACTCCTCGTTTGTTCTATATTCGCACTAATTTAAAGTAGTAACTAGAATTTTTATATTCTCGTTATATTAAGAAGTAGTTTTTATCATCTGCTTTCGAATTACTAGAGTTTATATTCTGAATTTTAGAATAGTAATATAATAATGTTTATCTATAGATTGGTCTATCACATTCGATAATAATTTGTTTATATTTAGCAAGGTAATGTTACCAAAGATAACCTTGAAACAAATATCAAAATGTCTTGTACAATAATCCAAAATAAGTTCTATTCCTATGATATTTGGTTTTTTCTAGGCAGCAATGTTACTGAAAGGTTATAGCCACAATGGCGGGAATTTTTCCTCTGGGGGAAGTTTTGTATCTAAATCCAAAGTGTTGAAGTAGGTGACCCTAATTGTTTCTACATGCCTACGTAAAAGACTGCTTTATCATTTAATGTTACCTATTTTTAGAAGAACGTCCCAGTTAGAAAGGACATTTTATAAAATACTGTTTCCTGCATTTTATACAAGCGATTATTTTTTTATTTACGTATTTGCCTCGAATGGTAATCAAGAAGCGAGTGAATTAAAAATTTATACAGTATACAATTTTAATCAAATTCTGAAAGGTTTTTATATTTCATAAAATTAATTGAAAATTATTAGGCATTAAATGATTATGTTTAATTAACTGTCTAGGGAAAAACATGGGAAAATTTGAAATTTTCTGATATTGATATAGCGTCAAATATAATTAAACTTTAGTCCTTTTGACTATTCTATTATATTTGCATGTGGCTAGTTTGGGTCATGGATTATAAATGAACTAATGAAATGCAAAGAAAATCCACTGTAATTGCATAATTATGTTATTTGAATTTTACTCTATAATATAATGAAATTTTAACTGAAGGCTATCAACCTTTTAAATTTTTTCTTAAGGAATCAATCAGAGATGGAAGTGAGGCCGATTGTTCTGAACTGCCCTAACCCGCCCCAAAGAATTTGTGCCCTGCCCCATTTACACGTTTTGAAATTTGCCCCACATTGCCCCACGTCTTATTTTCTACCGCCCCAAATTGGCTAACCCAAAACTACTTACGATATTTTATTGCTCCATATTTGTTCTATGACAACTTTCATTGCGCACACCACCTTTTAAATATTTTGAATCCTTATTTCCTAGAAGATAGAGAATCATTTTTTAAAATGTCAATTCTTAATATGCCAATGCATATTAATGATATTACAGGTATTAATAGCAAAATGAAATATAATTTTAATTCTATAAAGCTTTTTATGAAGCTAATATTTTATATAATACATTTATTCAAGAACAATTGCATTCCTATGTATTTGCAAAGCCTTTTGACTACAAATCAGATCAAAATGATCTTGCTGATATCATTGAATAGAATAAAATTTCACCAAGAGCTAAAAATGCATGGTAAATAATTTTTCAAAGTGCGATTAAATTTCCAAGTAAATCAAATATTTTTTGAGCAGAGAACTTTGATGTAAAAAAATACTTTTACAATCTCAAAATTTGGCAATCTCATACTTTAATCTTCCTTAACAAAAAGTGTTTTCGAAAATTCCTGCTTCATACCCGCCCTGACCTCTCCCGCCCCACTTCCATTTCTGGAATCCATTTGTAGGATCTTTCAACCTCTCATTTAAGACAATGAGGAAACTAATTTCTACCCAGCTACATTGGGGTGCAGTCCGTAATTTACCTGCATTCCATAAATTAAAGAAAGTTAGTTTCTAAATGTGTGGGATTTGATTAAAATATTTCATTACTACTTTGTGTTTGACAAATTCCGATAGTCATGTTTGACATAGCTGTATAATTCCAAGGATTTTTCGTTATTCCATTCTTTTTTCAGGAGTATTTTGTTGTATTCGACATAACCCCCTCTTCAAATATATTAGATTCTGTTACAAAGAAACATATTATTGGTTTTTGCGGTTATCAGAAAAACATTAAATAATTTAATTTCAGCACATGCGTTTGGTTTACAATGAAATTCTGTGTATCATTAATGTAGTGCTTTGAATTTCAGACAACCATTCCAAAAGAAGCAAATTACGGTTAATATTAATAATTAACACGTATTAGTTAACAATATTTCCTCTCTGAAATTCCTAATTGCAAAATGGTTTTCCTGTCTTTTTCTGTATTCTACGCTTTAATCGTGATTTCTAAATTTAAACGGGTTTGAAGTTTCGTTTTAAGTTGTATTTAATTTATAACAATGATATGTTGTTATCAAGTTTTGAATTTGAATGCTGTTGTTTTAACTGGGATATGATTAATATAATATGGCATTTCTTGCGAGGAGTTTATATTAGAGATGAGTGCTGTGCGGTAGTACCGCATTATGCCTCCGTAGCGATTTACACAATTGCTGTGGTAAGCAGTAGAATTAAGGCAACTTGCGGTGGCACAAAAGTTATATAGATAACGGGTTTCGTCTTAGGACTTAAAATCTCTAAGTATTTCTCAAAAAAACTGTTTCTGAAGAAAAACTAAGGGATTCCAAATACAAAATATTCAAAGTAATTTTTACATATTTCATTGAAAATTTGATACAACCTTAATAAAATTGAATAAAATCACAAAAAAATACCTAAGAAATTGTATTTAAACTTTTCTACGGATGATACATAATTCTAAAAAAAAATAATTCAGAAATATGAATATTTTCTTACTAAGACAAAAATAGCTATTGTTGCGGTATACCGCTGTAAAATTTCATTTATTGCGGTGATTTGCTGTGAAAAAATAGACATCGCGGTGGTTAGCGGTGAAAATTTTTTCTCTGCGGTGGCAATAATTCTAAAAAACCTGTACCATACTCATCTCCAGTTTATATCATGGAAATATTGGAAACATGTAAGAAATTACGTGACCTTTTCTGATCAGTGCAGTTCTTAAATTAAGATACCTTTTCAATTTCGTAGCTCTCTGTACTTTTAACAAATCTTAAAAATTAGAGTAGGAATCATTTACAGCAAAACACTGCTTTAATTAAAAATTTATTCCTTAGTATATTACCTAAATATTTACCGAAAAATGTATTAATTATCGATTTGAGGAAACAAGAATCGTTGAGAGGGTTAAATTTTTTTGTAAGTAGTGGCACTAGCCACATTGGACTTACCCTGAAAAAATGAATCACTAAGAATATATGAGAAAATTAACATATTAAGAACGCTTTATCAGTATTCTTGAACGATAACTAATTTATAATGATGCTTTTGCACTTTCCTTGTAACCAAATTGTACATGTTTTACCGGAAATATAGAAATTTAAGAGGAACCTTTAATGTTAACAGGCTTTCCAATGTTGTCAAGGTTATAAGGATTCTTATTTCATAGAATTGCATACAGTTGACCTAAATATATTTATTTTATATGCATTTCGTTTGCATAGTTATGATATTTGCACGTTATGGAATAGCAAACTTCTAAGGTCTCTACAGAATGTGATTTCACATAAATAAGACATGCTTCTATATATTTATATATACAGTCAGCCCCACATTATTAGTCATCCCCCATAAAATACAGATTTATCTGACGTTTCAGGCAATGCTTAAATTTTCTACTTATGTTGCTATATAATGGTTATGTTCTAACTTTCTAATACAATTCATCTTAGGTGGTATTTTACTTATAGGTTTGAATTATAATTAACGACTACTTTGCTTATATAGATGGAAACTTTGAAAAATAGAAAAGAACAATTAAATTAGAGGGTGCCTAATAATGTGGAATCAAGTGTATATATATATATATATATATATATGTATATATACTTTGTAAAATTTAGCTTATTAAAAATTTCGCAAGCAAATACAATTTATACGAACAATAGAATTCCACTCATTTCTGAGTAGTTAGCTGTAGGATTCCTGTATTGTCATTTTCATTAATAAATGGCCTATTTTTTAAATGAGCAGTAAATTTCCGGAATGCATAAGTAACTGACAAATAAATTAGTGAAATTTGCAGGGTGGTTACTAAAAATTAATTAAGCATTTCTGACATGCATTTGAGTAAAAAAATTCATAAAAATGTCTACTTGAATGGGCCGTCTCATCAAACTTGGCAATTTTGGAATAATAATTTATGTACAAATGCTCAAACAATGTTATCTCACTATTCTTAAGTAAAACTTTATCTTATGATGTGTAAATTTGTTGTTTTAGCAGACATTTTCATTACATACTGTTTATCAATCAAATTATATATTACACTCTTCTTAACTAAATGCAAATTCGTTACAAGGTGTTGATGATATTTTTCACAGGTGCTATTAAGTTTATGATATCAACGAGCATATAAGAGAATATAAGCTTAAATATGTAGACTTGCTAATATCTCTAAGTTGTATTTTTAGTGACTATAGCAACATCCTGCATTAAATAATCGGCCATCCTAAAATCACTAATTAGCAAATGTATAGATTATTTTAGCCAAGGACATTTCAGATTATCGGGGTGTTGAATCAACATAGCGAATGTGTCAAAAATGCGTGGGCTGACGTTTGATTTTCCTTGATCAATAACTCAAGGCAATCCACATCACCAATCCTCTTTTGACCTCTAACTACGTGTAATCTGCATTGGCTGATAGTTTTGCAGTATGATTATTGAAAACCAATGCACATACAAAGCTGTAGGAATTCATTACATTTGTTTACCTAAAAGGTCATCATTTTTATCTGCTTATCTGTGATTCTATACAGTTCTGAGAAAAGTATGCTAAATAATTTTCAAAGCTACAAAAATGAAGAATTTACAATTAGATCTGTACACATACACAGCCACAGTAATTCTTAAAAATTCAATGTAATTATTTATTTAGATAAGTGTATTTTGCATAGCATGTTAAAATCAAAATTTGTTAAAATATCATGCCCGTTTTGTAAATAGGTATATGTAAGTACTCTTACAAGCAAGGTATAATCTTTAAAATTATAGCTCACATATTTGTTGTTGACTTATTACATACCATTTCAACAAAACCCCATGAAAAATTTAATTTTCTTCTTTATGAGTTTGAAGCAAAATATAGTGAATATTGAAAAATATAAACCAACAAGCTAAATTTCTTAAAGCCAGTTGGACTAGCAATAAATACATTTTTGCAAAAAATTTATAGAATCAAATTTAAATGTATACTATAAACCAACGTGTGCAAGTTTCATTGTATTAGTCTGAAATAGTAAGGTTGGAATTAATTTTCTAAATATTGGACATCATGAAGATCTAATTTTACCATTTCCTGAAGATCGGGATCCCAGTGAATATTATTGTTCAGAGAAAATATGCCCGATTTAGGAATATTAGAAATTTAAAAATTTAAGCGTTTCATGATATCAAAATTTCTCGCTAAACGTTCTATTCTGAAATATTTATTAAAATTTTCCACAGAGAAAAGTATTCAGTGCTGTGGTTGCAGGGCGAATAACATTAGAGATAACTAAATTTCACAGGCTCTAATTGTTCAGTAAAACTGGAATAGAACATAATTATCATAGATTATCTATGATAGACAATATTTCAGTAATTGTAAAATATATATATATATACCTGTAATAGCCATTTCATATTGGAAACTTTTACTGTTTATCAGTAATACAAGTCTGAACATCAAGATTATGTAAATTATTATTTGAATTTAAAATATTGCGTCTGGTTTTAACATTATTTTTCTAACTATGCACTTCTTACTAAATTGACATCAAGGTCTTTCAATAATAATATTGATAAAATATAAAAATATAACTTCGTGAACAAAGGAAATTTAAAATCTAAAGGCCTTGTTCGCTATTATATATCTTTAATTACTTTCACCGCTCATCAAGAATTGTGACAAATTTCTTTAATTAGTTCTTCATAACACGTTTCATATCAATTTTTAAGGATAGTTTGCAATTATTTAAAATTTCTTTCGTCTAATTTTTTTCACAAAATGTGTTATAGGCTATTAATCAGTGTCAATATATAAGAGCAATGTTGAAACAATTCAACGAATTCTTAAAGTTTACCATATTTAACAAAACAGATGAGTGTTTGGCCAAGAATTACTTATTGCTAAACTGGTTAATTTGGACAGCAAATGTTAAGAATTTAACAAAGAGTATCCCAAACCACATTACATTGAAATGTAATGATTGAAACTTGAAAGTTCAATACACCGGAATTATGTGTAATGTTGCTTTCCAAGCAAATAGTTTTCGAGCATTGCATTGTTTTAGAGGTGTGCGTGCTGCGGTAATTTTGCACCGTAAAGCGGTTTAATTTTATTTAAATGGTACATGCAACAATTATATCAAAAGTGTAGTATATTGAAAATGTTTTCATTGTATATTTGTACTGATGAATATTTTATAATCGAAACCGGTCTATGTTTTTCATAAAGTATCAAAAGGATTATCGAAAGTTTCAGTATGTATAATTTTGATATTTTTTTCTATTTACTTCAGTGACATAAGCAAAAATTTCTGTAAATGTGCTTGAATCTATAGATCCTAATGATAATGGAATTCTTAAAATTGAAAATTCTATTCTCTGACGCTTAGTTTATTGCAATTGCAGATAGACAACACAATGTTGGTAAAATTAAAAAATTATGCATTCATTTTTATGCATCTGTATTATTTCGATTAAAAAGGAATTTTCGAAAACTTGAAGCATTAATTTGAGTGCTTTATGTCACAATTTCAATACCGATATTCATAACATGAAAAACATGTAAATTATTTTTATCATTATTAAAAAGAACTGAAATAATAAGACATTGAATTGAACTGATACAACAGTGTAAATTAGAAGTCTTAAAAAATATGGTACGAAGTTAATTCCATTTCTTTAACTTTTAGTTATGCCAAACATTTAAAATCATGCTATAATAATTTTTTTTTAAATTTCACCAACACCTCTGTTTTGAAAGGCATTGTCGACTGTATATATATATATATATATATATATATATATATTGTTTATAATATTTATGGTATTTAAAAAATTTAATTCATAAATGAAATTGCAAAAGTTATTAAATGTATGAAAAATGATTTTTATGATTCTACTCTAAAATAATCAAGTTCAAAGTAAACCTAATTTCTTAATCTATTGCATTGCCTCGATGTTTTGTTATTCTAATTTTCCTTGACCAAAAGCATCCAATTATATAAATGACTCCTTTATTTGTAACTCTATGTTAGCATTTGTGGAATAAACGAAATTTGCTTCAAGTTTAAAGTCAAACATGCAAAAACTCCCCGAAAATTTGAAAAAAACTAATGCAGAAACTTTTTGTCTAGGACTCTAAGCCAATGTATTTTTTGGTAAAGCTCTATGTCTGCAAAAAATAATTTACACACTTAAATGCTTGTCAGTGGTAATAAACTAATCTAAATTATAATCTATTCAGTGTGACGAAGAGTGATAGCGTCTAGGATTCTGCGGGGCCATCAAGTGCCTTGGAATTTACTGGTCCCAGTCCCATGGGTCTGGGACATGGTACCAAAAAATTCAATGGAAGTGGGACCAAAAATGAAGGATCTATGACCAAGTATTTCTGAGTATTACTAATAATTTTTGCTAATTTATGTCAAAATAGAAGTTATACTGTGGGACCTATGGAATTATGAGACTAAGAAATTTCATTGGACTGAGATGGGATGGGACCGAATTCAATGGAAATAAATGGAGCTGGGACCAAGAAAATACTAGTCCCTAATAGCTTCCTATTTCCATATATACATATATATATATATATATATATATATATAT
>CABFPE010000284.1:120107-145676 GCA_900660155.1 Hofstenia miamia
TGTATATATATATATATATATATATATATATATTGTTTAAAGCGAATATGAACAGAAGCAAAAGAAGGGAGAAACTAGGCCTATAGCCTGATTTTAGTTCATACAACACGCAAGAGAGCTCAGTCAATAGACAAAACACTAAATTACTATGATATGGGTTACAGGCAGAAAGAAATACACTGTAGAGACACCTGTGAAAAAAGAAAGTTAAAAAATGCAGTGATACTGAAAAAAATCTTTAAATAATCACGTTAAGAGCTACAGTCCCCCTGACGAAATTGGATTAGGGTCCTTCCAGAACTGTAACTCTTAATCTGATCATTTAAAGATTTTTTCAGCATCACTTCATTTTTAACTTTCCTCTTTTACAGGCGTCCCTAGAGTGTATTTTTTTGCCCGTAGCCCATTTCATTTTCATTTTGAGTTCTTGTCCATTGACTAAGCTCTCTTGCTTCTTGTATGAACTAAAATCGTTTTCATGTGACTAATGGCCTGGGTCTATCTTTTTTTACTAACGGATTATTCATATCGTTTGCAGAAAAGTTATTTTTTAGCATTGGAGATGGCGAGCAATAGTCGCGACTACACCTCTTTTTTAACTAAAGGCAACCAGAAAAAAACGAAGGAAGAAATTTGCCATCAAGTATTCTTAACTGAAGGATTGGAATAGAGAGTGTGTTTATGAAGCGGCTGGATGGATTAAAAGAAGGCGAAATAGGATATGGATGACCAGCGCAGGGGGCATGGCATCGTATCCCCCTGGCTGCGCCACTAAACTTGAGCATAAATAAAGGAAATAAGAACAGTTATGTTGTTTTATAAGTGTTCCATGAAATTGGGGCCAATATAATTCTATATTCTGCAAGGAGGAGTGAAATCTGCTAGCTTTAAAAGCTAAAATTTCATATCATCTATGCAAAGAATAAGTGATTAATATCAGGGTGTGCGCTTCCATGTGCATTGCGTCTGGTTATTTTGCTGAGAATCAACAAAGAATTAACACTTGAACATAAAAACTTAGTTTGAATTTAATGGTCTTAGTCATACATAAATTCTTAAGCACAGCTTCATACACTCTATTAATATTGTCTCCTAGTTAAGAATGAAAATGATTCGTTTAACCTTCTTAGACCTGGAATTTTCATTTTTTTCACGACAAGTTAGAAAATATTTTAAAATCACTTTTGAAAATTAACAAGTCAAGTGTGGACCTTTAGGATTACTGCAAACATTAGCAGAGGAGTCCGCAAGATATTTTGACGGAGACAGCCCAGGGTGATCAACTTGAATGAACAAAATCCCATCGAAATTTTCAAGGCCTCGGAATACACTTGGTTTTTAATATTTTTGTGATTTAATCAATCAAGGTCAATGTTGAATACCACAATACCCCTCCACTTATGTGTATGCCACTGAGCATGTGGTTGTATTAACCATAGCACACGAATTAATAGAAACATTATCTTCCTTGGAAATTTCCTGCAATAGAAAAAATTAACTACTATATAATGTAAATCATTGATATAATTGAGTTAAAATATATGTATTATCTTCTAACTATGGCTACCTGTTAACAATTGTGTACTTCAAGAAACCATTTTAGTCCCCATTTTGCTTAATGTACTTATATAAATATCATAATTGATTGCAGCCTAATTCAATATACTAATAATATTTGCTTACTCAACAGTAACATGTCAATATGTTTAGCAAATAAATCTAGCCATAGTAAATTGTAGCAAACTGTTAAAATATTTATGCGAGCATAATTTGCTTAAATTTTACATTTTTAAGTAATAACAATGTTTTATAATGTGAGGTTAAATAATGTTAAGTTATTCTTCCAAGTACTGAGGTATATAGTTATTGACTTAAGGCTAAAGTTTGACTGTAGTTATATTAGTTTAATAGTAGGAAAATTAGGCGTCGATATAAAATGGTTGTTGAAGTTAATCAATTAACACCTCATACGACATTCAATTTTTTACGTCTTAATCATGAGTCACCTTAATTACGCAAACATTTTATTTATTGATTTAAACGATGCACTTTATTAAAAAACTCCACGTTAAATTAAGATAGGCATTAAATGTTTTAAACAAAATTTCTTCTAAATCTAAACATTTCTAAGTCAGTTTTTGTTCTAAGCTCATAAAAATTGTCCATTTTATAAAAGGATTAGAATAAGGGTTTTCTAATAAACTGAATTTACCATAGAACAAGCATGCTTGCCTGAAAGCGCTTCCGTTGATACTATGTTTGAGCACTAATTCCAATCAAATCAATACAAGTAAAAAAAAGCAACCATTAAAATATCAATGTAACTATTCTAAAATAAGTGGCGTATACATGAAGGTGAAATGTTCGCGTTTTGGATAAAGTTAGTGTCAATCACAAAAAATACAAATAAACAAAGCTGAATAAAATATACTGAAACAGAAATGGAATCGGATTTAAAATTTTAAGATCCGTTCGATCCGGATCCGAACTATCAAGATCCAGATTCGATCCGAATTTTAAAAAAATTAAATTTTGGATCCGAATTAATGTATTCAAATAATAAATCAATAAGAATATAATACATATTATTGCTTTTTAAAATAGGAATACAAAATTTCTATCGGCGTCTTCTACTAGTAAGTGTTAATCCACATGAAGAAAAACCCCTTTCGGATTGTCCTGAGGATGCCAGTGTAGATAAAACACTGCCCGCAACTCTTTTTATTATTGGGATTTGAAAGTTACTTTCACCAAAACTCCAGTAACATTAACACTGATTTGCAAGTTTTTGTATAAATGGATTTCCTAAGGTAGTCATCATTTGTAATTATTATATATTATATGGATTTCGGTTGCTTATTATCTTCTCTTATTCATTATTAAGTTTAAAAAATCAACACCTTAAAAGTTAGTACGAATTGAAGTATTTTCAAGTAACAATTAACTTCAAAATTACAACTATGCCCACCAAGAATGTAAAAATTGTACAAGCAATGATATTTAGAAAACAAATATAAAATTTACTGTAAAAAACTTAGTGTGTTTGTCTACTTAAGATAATATTTACAGTGTTGCAACTATTATTTGCTCAAAATTTTGACACTTCATCCAGAATAACACCCTTACAATTGTGATTACTTTATTAATTTCTTGTTAGTAGAATGTACCTGGAAAAAATTGAACCTTGTGGTAAGTTCCGTAAATTTCGACATCACTTTTGTTTATCCCAATATATCATTAAATACAGAATATGTAGATCCAATAAGTCCCGCACATGTTGATGCTTAATTAGGATCCAAAAGATTTAAACTTGTACGCATCTCTAAGAATCGTGTTGCAGTCTTTACAGTACAAGCTTCAAAATCCGTCATTAAGTTTGATCTAAGAGCACGTTCCTAAATAATGTGAACCTGAGCTTCTAAATTTAACCTGCGTAAAATACAGGCATAGTAAATAATAATAATGTATTTTAGAAGTATATGTACATTAAAATTTACAATATGTAAATATAATATAACTAATATGGAGAAAATCAATTTAGCAAAAAATAGTTTCCTTGCAGTACTTACATTTGGCACACATATATTTTAAAATATTTTTACATTTAATATCAAATTCATACATCACTTGATGACCACGGCAAGAAGTCAAGCGATTTTAAATTTGAATCGAGAAAACTTCCAAGACAATGATGAGCTTTTAATGAGGCTCAAAACTTTACTTCAAACAAATTTTTAAGAATTGATTTTAGCTTCCGTACAACTTCATGATCACTTCTTTGTTTTTGATGCAGAGCAATACATTTAGCACAAGAAAAGCGAACACCACTTGAGAATATATTTACATCTGAAGTTTCAAAAGCGAACATTATTAAATAGAAACATAATTTCTACTAACAGCAAATTCAATGAGATTATTAACACAATTGGAAGTATATGTACCTGCTAGTGTTTTTGTTGAATGAATAATGAAGTAAACAAAAAAGGCTTATAGGTTATTTAGACTTATCTTTGCGTTTCTAGTGTTAAAATACACAGAAGCTGCAAACCCAATTGTAGGCTTTAAGTTTAATTGCACAATCTGTTTTGTAAATTAGCTTCTCTATAATATGTAGAAACAATCAGTATTGTATATAATAATAGCAATATTCGAAAGAAAAACTATCAAAAATATCTCAAGTCTCAAGCATGGAACGGAATGGCTCTGCAAAACATAAAGTTTCATCATTAAGCTTTCTGTCTACTGAGACAATTAGTATAGCACGTGGTCGATGGGGTTCATATAACACTGAAAGTAATATCTCATATAAAGATTTTATAGAATAAGCTCTATCGATTAAGACTTTGCACGATCTAAGAAATAATGCGTCAAAAATTTTGCATATATATATATATATATATATATATATATATATATATTTTATCTCCAAGATGCTGTATTCAAAAAATATACACGGGTGCTAGATACAATAGCAGGATACGAGTCCAAAAAATATTTTTTGAAAAACTTAAAACTCATTCATAAGAAATTAGACCCCTTTTCCTGCTTTCCTTTTAAAATGGTACTGGATGCTATGGAAAATCACAAACTGCAGCGTTTGGTTAGAAATCCCATAGTATCTAGAGCCCGTATTATTATATAACTATATTATTAAATATAATAATTTAGGAGCATTTAAGTAGAATTTCCACTATAATAAATTCACTAAAAGATAGTAAATCTCTAATCCAATATATGACAAAATTTTCAAATCATTGAGAACATCTGATGATGTCATTAAAAACAAGGATAATCTAGAATTAATATATTTTACATGTATATTAGACATAGTAAAGTTGTTATTATTAACCTGGTTACAATACCTTTTTATTGAAACGGGTAGTTGCACTTGTGCAGCATGAGATTGATAAATATACTTGACAAAAACAGCAACTGCATTTTCATATTCTTCTATTTCAGGGATAGTTCTACAACCTTCTTCCCACATTCCAGAACAACACGTATGTAGACGATGTGACACCCCATGTTAACTAGTGCGTGAATAACCTCAAACGCTAAATTTACTCGCTACTTGTAAGAACTATACGTATTTATAAGTATTTTAAGCAGCGTTAATGTTTAGCAAGCAATTTTTTTAAGCATCGCAAAATGAATTTAAATTTTATTATGAAATGTTTAAAATGTAATGGTAACGTAGCATTTAATTAATAGAACAATAAAACTTTTACAATAATATATTATAAGTTGCTCAATAGAAAATCGTAATTTCGTATTTTATTATCTTAGAACGCACGTCTGTAAAACATATTTAAAGAAATTAACGGCTTGAAAAAGATTTAAAGATGTGTTTGAATGCGTAATGTACTTTTAAAGTAACTACCGCACTCGTTTACATGGGATTAATCAAGTCTAAAGCATTGGGCTTATCGTATTAAAAATTAAATGGTTTACCTGGTTATTTCATTGCCATTCAGTGGTGCAATTATATTGTTTCTGCAATCAATGGTGAATGCTAGAGGTGCGCGCCGCCGTCAGCCGAGTACTATTGGCGGCGCAGACCCGATAAGGTCGGCGAGCAGCCGGCTGGGCGACATCTATAGAACTGGATTAGACTGTATAATATTTCAAATAGAAACCTCTATATGGTCTATAGCTCTGTAAAACCGTATATGATGCAAGTAGTATAGTGAAACTACTATATCAACGACATTAAATGCAGTTTCCCTTTTATGACACATTTCGTTTGTCTTGATATAGTTTTAATTATCAATCGGTTCAGCCATCTAAATTTTCCGGTGGCTCAGCCGGGTGGCGCCCAGCTCTAGGGAATGTGACCTCAGAAAGTTAAATTTGGTATTCAGTAAAAATTTTGTTTATAACTGCTGAAATGTTGGAAGCAGTATGACGAATAACGCCGAAATGCCCAATTGCTAGTGTAGCATGCTTAAATTAAAACTTTCCGAAATCTAAAATGAGTGAAGATACAGATATGAACAACCACGATGATCATCTGTCCAAAAATCTGCGGTTAGAGAAACACTTTTCTTTAGTAAAGGTTCTCTTATGTCATTTACTTGGTGATTTTTAATTTCTTCACACTAATATCAGAGATGGAATCAGATCCAAAATTTTAGGATCCGATCCGAATTTTTCAAATAATTGAAGTTTTCGATCCGAAACGGATCCTAATATAAAAAGTATTCTACAATAAATAAACATGCACTTCGAATATATTTATGTTTTTTTGAAATACGAATACAAAATTTTAAGTGCTTTAACACTGTCTTGAGATCAAAAATGGACATATACAATATACCTGGGAGGATAGGGTCGGGATGGTACTAGGGCCCAGTGGTATGAAAAATCAATAGTTAAGTATATTTGGTGCATATATATAAATTGGTTATATTAAAATAGACAGAATAAAATTGCGACTTCATCCTCAATTATCCGTTTTTAGATTATCCGGCTGCTATGCCAACCTCCCTATTTTCCACCAATATAAGTTTTTAGTTTATTGTTCCATTCATTTTTGCCGAGGTCCGGCGGCATACCGATACTGAAACCGATAACGCGGTATTTTGACAATACCAAAAAATACAGATACGCTGCATTTTGCCTATAAAATGATCGATACATTATTTAATAGAATGTGTATTCTATGCAAACCCGCGGGTCAATATTTTGCACTATGAAAATATTAAATATTTCTGTCGGGGTCTAGAATATTGCATTTTAGAAAACTCAGGAACTTTCTAAGGAAGAAAGGTCTGTTAATAATGCAGTTACAATTATATTGCTTATTAGAGAACAAAATATTATCAAAAATACTTTCACAAAAACAAGCTATTTATAAGATTTTTCTTAACAATATAAAACTTTCAAATTTGTCTTTTGGTGCATTTATTTCCTTATAAAGCAATAGTCATGATTTTGAAAGTAAAACCTTTAAATTTATAATCAAGGTCGAAAGATCCATTGCAGTTTTAATAAACTGGTGATTGCGTTTTGATGTTAAACACATGCTTCCATAGAGCAGTTAAAAACTTTATTCTCCTTGTCAGACCCAAATTTTCAATAAAATTCGTCAATATTTGTAATTACTAGGCCTATTATGAGTTAATAAAGTCAAAATTTAGAAATCAATTCCTTTTTACACATAATGGGCTTTAATTTTTTTACCTAAAAATTCAATTTTCTAAATATTCTCTTTACCTCAAATTTTAAGATGATTTCCGTCAAAATAGTTTTTAGTTATTTATATCGACATTAAAAAGTTAGTGGTAGTATACCATGGCTATATCAATTGTATGAAATTTTTGCAATGCAAAGAAATAAATGAAACTTAATCCGAATGGTCATGTTCTGTAAATCAATTTTTTTAAGAAAAAATCGGTAAGTTTTTTGGTGGATCAGCCATATAATATATAATAGTAACTGCTTCATTAATTGAGCAATTTGGTATTTTCCAAAGTACTTAAGCCTCCGACAGAAATGTTCCAGGTTTCATACTGCAACATTGACCCGTGAGCTTGTACAATATCCACACGGCCTATTCCTAAATTAAATACCGATCTATCTTTTATGCAAAATGCCGGGGTATCGGTGTAGCACCGGGCCCTAGCTTGGATAGAGGTATTGGAAAAATGGGACAACTTACGCAATAGTGCATACCAATCAACTCAAATGTAGTGAATCCTATATAACTTAAGCCCATGTGTTGAAAAATCAATGTTAAATTTTGAAATATTACAATAGAATCAAATGCTCTTCTAGTATTGCAATCTAATAGTCAATTTTGGTCAAGCAAACTAAAAAATTCAAGAAATGTTTTTCTCAAAGTCATAAAATGGAACTACAATTTTTGGCCAATGTCCATCTATGTATGAAACAGATTGTTTCTTTTATCTGTAATTGTCCACCTATTATTCAAATTTAATGTGAATTAAGAACTGAAGTTGTTTCTAATAACAAGATAAAACTTATTTCAAAATTGCAGCAAAGGTGATGAAAACAAGAATAGCGAAAACAATAGCAAATTAAAGAACAACAAGCCCAAAATTTATATTGCAAGACATAAAATAATTGTAGTCGAGTGTATTAAAATCTGTGATATAAAAATTCACTTTTTTAACTTAAATTTGAGATATAAATATAAATTTGAATTTTACTTTTCATTGAAATTGGATACCTGATTGGATTAGGAATTTTAAGTTATATACAACTACCATTAAGTAAGTTAATACCCTACTATTAATATGGCTCTAGAAAAATTTTTGTATAAGTGAGTACAAAATTAAGAACCTTCTGAAAACTAAATTGATCTTGGCATTGCGAGTTGCTTATAGTGCATCTTACATGAGAATTTTGATTGAAGAGAATCCCAAATTATATTAATATCATTAAATTTTGGCAGTGCTTTTAGCAACTAAGGTATTCCACTTGCTTCTCTGTGTTTCTTCTACTTTTTCATTTGCTAGTTTACACAAGCAAATGTTTTTGGTTGTTTTACAATTTAATCTTTATCTGATGGCTAAAATGAATCACATTTTCATATTTGAAATATTCGTCACCAATTTTATAAGTTGCTGAAAAGCAAAACGCGGAACCTGTTGTATGAACAATGAAATTCAATTACAAAATTTTACTTTGATTGAGATTATCCACACACTTAAAGTGGCATTCAATGTAAAAATATGCGTAATTTGTAAAATGTACAATATTGAAAATGTTTTCATCCTAAACAGATTCGAAGTTTTCTGAAAATTTAAATCTGCTCCCATCCGATCCGAACCAATCCGAGATACGATCCAATCAGGCCAGTAGCCAGCATAATCACCTAAAAGGGGTCGATGCGCATTTAGGAGGGGTTGATGGGAATTTCAATTTTCTTTAAAACATAAACTAAAATTTTACTAAGCCTGTACACCATTTTATTTTTGTTGCATTCATTGGCGTACGCGGATTTTCTGACTTGTGAGATCATCTAGTATAGTGATCAAGTAAGTGACCAAAGGCGGGGTGAAGCCCCGCGGAAATTTTTTGAAAATATAGTGAAAATATACCTTAAAATTGCATTATTAGGAGCAATTTTGCAACAATTTAATGAACAAATTTTATTTTTACATGCTGATTTTGGTTTTAGCTTTGTTGTCTAGAAGGGGTTGGCTGACCTTCCAGGGGGGTTCGACCCTTGCCAAATACTCGAGGAATTTGTACTATACGCAACCTGCTTATATCCCGATTCTTGGATCTTAGAACAAAAGGGAGCAACCCCTCATACCTCAAAATCGACAACAGAATTTTTTACCATTACAATATTCAAGTTATGCACGGGCCACCGAATTCGCCAGATCTAGTACCCATAGAGAATGTGTGGCAGATTCTGAAGGATTTTGTCGAAAAATCCCACAAATCTGAAAGAGTTAAAGAGTTACATCCTTGAATCGCAAAACCAAGTAACTCAACAAGTTAGAGTCCGTTTAATGGATTCAGTTTCTAGAGGTTTATCTGCGTGTCACGCTTTGCACGACAAACTTGACAAATAACTTTGTCACCAGGTACAAGCTGAGAGAATTATATTTTTAAATATATTTTATAAGCCTCTATTCACTATTGAGCATTGTTGAAAAAGATGGGACTAAGAGCTCTTAGCCATACTTAGAAAAACTTTGTTTAAGGTATGCATAGATATCCCAAGCGAAAGCGTACACCCCGTATCGATTCATTTTTTATTAAGGATGATGCACAAGAATCATCTGATAAAGAAGTCAACAGTCAAAGTGAGGCATCAATAGTATCCGAAATTGAAAGTGAAAAGGTAAGGTAAGCGAATTTTCCATGCGTACTGTAGCACGTTTGTTTTTTAACATGTAAACCTGTGTTTATATTTCTGAATTGATATGCGTCGTGGGTAGTAGATAAATCTGGTTTGAGAGTGCGTATTTGACAGAAAAATCTGTTTACCCATATTCATTTTAGGATATTTACCCAATCATTTATGTTAAGCAACAACAATTAGAACCAGTGCATATGGATATAGATTGCTGTTTTCTTCTATATGAATACTTTGTTTTTATTTGATTATTTAGGACTATAGCAATGTCAGCAGTGATTCTGAGGATTCAAGTTCTTATTATGTTAGAACGACTTTTTCTAAAGATTTTTAACAAAAAATAGTTACATTTCAAAGTCTGGAAATATCACCTGGCATGCAAATTATACAAAAGCTGGAAAATTCCGATCTCTAAATATGGTCAGCGAAAAATCAGTTTTACCCTCACATTTACGAAATTCTGTGTTTTCAAAGAAAAGTGAGGTGTTTCATCATTTTCTTTTAACTGAAATTCTCAGCCACATTTTGGGCCATGCCAACGAGGAGGAAGCACTAACGAAAGACAATACATTTACGAATATTTCAATGTATGAATTAGGAGGTTTCATTGGAACACTGAAGCAAATTTAATGAGATAAAAGCCAGAAGTGACGGAGAACATTTCTTCTATAATCTAATTCACAATGAAAAATTCTCAAATAATTGTGAAAACTGGCGTAGAGATATCCAAAAACTCCTAGACAGTTATCTTAAACAACCTCAAATATCAAGAAAAGCAAAAACTCTAATTAGATCCTTAAAAGAACTTTCTTCAGACAACTCTATATATATATATATATATATCCAAATTTGATAAAGGTAATGGAATTATAGTAATGGATAAGTCGATGTACACAACTAAGATGGAAGCAATTTTAGATGACAAAACAAAATTTGAAAGTAAATGCAACACTAATATTTCATCAAAATTTATTAAAGAAGACAGAAATTTAATAAGAAACTCCTAGAAATGAAAAACAATGGAGAATTGAGCAAAGAACTTTATGAAAAATTCAGAAGTACAAGTTCACAACCTTGTCGACTATATGGTTTCCAAAAATTCATAAAGATGTAGCTGATCCTCTAATGAGACCTATACTATCAACAATGAATTTTCAAAATGTAAATTTGACAAAATGGCTTGGCAAGTTACTAAAACCTTATATTCCAACCAAGTACAACTTGAAAGACACACTGATCTTCTCTCCAAATTATCAAATTCTTTTGATTCAAATATAGAAGATAAATTTCTCGTTAATTATGATGTTAAGTCTTTGTTTACAAACATCCCAGCAAAAATTACAATTGATCACATCATAAAACTTATTCCAGAAGAGCAAATTACAATTAGTCATGAAACAATGCGAAGATTACTAAATATGTGTTGTCTTAATACTCCATTCCTCTTTAATAATAAAATTTACAACCAAATTGAAGGAATTGCAATGGGATCAGCCCAAAGTCCAACAATGGCAGCATTTTCAATGGACATCATTGAAAGTAATTTTGAAGAAGTATCTATAACCAAGCTACAGTGTTACTTTAGATATGTCGATGATGTATTTGCAATACTTGAAGAAAAAGATGAAGCAAACAATTGTCTAAAATATTTCAATAGTCATCTTAAAGATATTCAATTCACCATGGAATGTCAAGTAAACAACAAACAAAATTTTCTAGATGTGTGTGTACATAATTTTACTAAGAAATACGAAACTAGTTGGTACAAAAAATAGACAAATTCTGGGTTATACATTCCTTATCATTCAAATTGTAACAAAGCATACAAAATAAATACAATCAAAGCTTTGTTTAATAGAGCTAAACTTAAATCCTCAAATTACAAACACCTTACAGATGCCAAGAGCAAAGTTTTTAAAATACTTGAAGATAATGGTTATCCACACAAATTTATCAAACAATATTCAAACACTTTGTTTTGCAATAACAAAGAAGACAATAAAATAGAACAGCTTGATGAAACCAAGATCAATGTATATTTAAAGCTTCCTTATGTATGTAACCAAATTCAAAGCTTAAAGAAGAATACAAATTTAAAATGGACAAAGATCGCTCCTATATTTACATCGGATAAAACTAAAAATATGTTCCAAAAATAAAGATCCAATTCCAAAGAATTTAGTTTTCTCTACAATTATAAATGTAATGATTGTGAAAAATCATACGTCGGGAAAACAAAGCGACATTTGGTAACAAGAATGAAGGAGCATATTAACGGACATCTAAGATCAGAAATATTTATGCATAAACACTAAGCTGAAGAAAAAAATTTTTACATACAACTAAGAACACAACATCCTAAAATAGGCGAAGCTTTAATCATCAAGCAAACAAAGAAACATCAATTACTAAATAAGCAACAAAGCATGGTAACATTAAATGTATTATAGTGGGCATTCAGTAATTTTGTATTATAATAGTGTAGTCAATTGTAAATATTTATTTTCCCGCATATTTGTTACTGATGATGATTTTCAGAATCGAAACCGGTCCATATTTTTCATAGCGTTTAATAATGAATATTGCAAAACTAAATAATTATTTCTAAATATATATATATATATATATATATATATATATATATTTTTTATGTCATTTTTTTCATCATACACATCGATTTCAATGGGCAGTATTAGATATTTAATAAATGAATAAACTTTAAACAAACAATATGCTGTGTTTTAAATATTTTAGGAACGAAATAAATAATAAATGTGATCATCATATATTGGTAAAATGATGTTTATTCACAATTTTAGAATATGACACTCCTTAATTAACCCTTATTTAATACTATTAGTACATCCAAAGCATGGTAACACCTAATGCAAAAGAGTGTATAGAATCACAACAAAATCGAGTCCATTATTGTAAGTGTATAGATATGTTACGCTTTTGTTGATGTATTTCACACTTTGATAAAATATTTACATTTATATGAAGCATTAAAATTAGTACTCCAACTTCAATTTGCTCTTATGATAAACATTGCTTAACATAGAATGCAAAAATATGTTAAAAAGTTCAGTCGAAATAAGATATGAGAAAAAAAAAATTGCTAAGATTGATATTTTAAATATTTTGTATAAGCACAAATGCATTTTTATTATGTCAGTTGAAGCTGCCCCAACTTTAATTTCCGGTACTGTACAACAGCTAAGAAACTTTTTACATATCAACGATGTTGTGCGAATTATTATATTTTTGTTCCCAAACGCCCAGGCTAAGGAAAAACGACTATAATCCTAAACTCAAATTTAAGTTCACATCAAAAATTTATCTATTTGCCGTTATTTATCTCATTGGTAGTCTTAATACCTGCGAAACTAATTGACTTTGCCAACATATTTCTAATTTCATGTTCATATTCCATCTTCTTGGTTTCAATCAATGACATTTAGTGATTATTATCAGCATTAACAACAAATTAATAATTAATACTAATTCTTATTAACTGTTTACGGTATTTAAACTAATACAGGCCCCATTTTAAATCATGAATAAGGTTTTCAAACGCTAAATCAAAGGAAAAATTCTGTTAACTACTTGCATTTGAGCATTCAGAATCTTAGAAGCAAACATGTTGAATTTAAACAATGAATTTCAAGTTTCAAAAATAATCTAATACTAGCAATTTTGGAAACTTGGTTAAAAGTCACGATTCTGACAACATATAGACTTTTAAAAACGAATTATATACTGTATTCAGGAGACAGATTACTCAACAATCCACTAGGTAAAACAAACATTAGGGTTGTTCTAATCCTAATACTGAAATAATTTAATCCTAAGCAACGCGATGTTATCAATAGTAATATAGCGATAAACTTCGAAAGTTTATGGATAGAAATTAATAATCCAATCAAAAATTCGCAATCTAAAAAGCAGTGGTTAAATGTATCTTACTCTCCTAACAACAAATTCATTAAAATCAATTCATTGAGCAATTAGAAGGTGAATTATACTTGGCTTGTTCTGAAAATAAAGAATTAATGCTCCTTGGAGACTGGAACCTAAAATATTTTAATACTAATTAACAGTGCAAAACTGAGCTGCTGTTATTAAATACTTTCAATTTAAAATTAACTAGTGAAGCATTGCCGACTAGAATTACATCTTTGAGTAGCCCCTGAATTGTTGCATTGTCCTTTCTGAAAAAAATGCATGTTTTAATTTCATCCAAATGCACTTTTCTGTCGATATTTCTACCAAGTGGATAAAATCCGTGAAAAGGCTACTGATAACAAATAATTTTAAATTGGCTTCCGGTCTATTTTGCAACAAATTCAACTACTGTTTACAAATTTTTTTAGGAATTATTGAATTTTATCTTAATAAATTTTGCCTAGAAAAGTAAGCTATGATTAATTCAAACAAATCTCCACATAATAAACCTTGGATAGCCGAAACGTGTACAGCATTGATCCGTGTAAACTCATAGTAACTTTGCTGTATATAAAAAGCTAGAATTGTCTCCAACATCGAAAATCGCATTGCGTGCAACGAATACATTAGAAATAAATGCTCTCGTCTTCCAAAGCAGAGAAAAATAGAAGCTAATTCATGAGATCAGTAGTAGTAAAATTTAAATCAAACTATTGAGACTATCAAAACTTCATGTTGAAAAATCATTAATGATTATTATGAAATTTTTAACTAATTTAGCAAGACTTTTATTAATCTAGGAAAATTCAAGGGCCCAATCGTTAAGTATGAACGCAAAAACTGAATTTTGCTTTCGTTTTACTGCCGGTTTTGAAACTTTAAAAAAAAATCGGAAGCATAGGCCTAACAAATCATTTGGGCCTTCCATAATTGCGTGTGGGCACTTAAAATCACTGTAGGTTAGGTACTATAGTCTGTCACTTAAATTATATATTTAACTAATGCATAAAATGTAATTACTTTCTGGATTAGTTAAAAGTTGCTCATATCACTCTTATTTTTAAGTAAAACTATTCGTCCCATGCCAAAGATTATCTTCCAATTTCAATTGCTTCTTCAATAAGCAAAGTATTCGACCGATTATTACATCATCAAATAACGGAACACCTAAATAAGAACCACCTACTGTCAAATTTTCAATTTGAATTTAGTAAGCACTCCAAAAACTGATGCTCTAATAAATGCCACAGAAAAAAAGGAGATCACTACTGGATGCAAATAAATTCATAGCTATTGTCTGCTTAGATCTTTCTAAAATTTTCGATTCTATTGATCATAGCATAAAAATAAAATAATTATCCAATATGGGATTACATCTTTAAATAAAGCTCTAAAACTAAAATTGTAAGAAATCGAGAAACTATTGACATCGTTGAAATGACAATACTAGAGTATGAATTAATTTTTTGCTACATTTACACGTTTTTGACAATTTAAAACCATTTTTCTAATATGTTTAGTTGTTTTTCAAAATTTAAATGTGAAAAAAATAATTCCAATGCTATTAAAGAACTCAAAATTTTTATATGAATGACGTTAAAATTGAATTTATATTGTGAAGTATCAGTAGATGCAGAATTTGAATTAGCAATGTAGAATTGAGTTTTTAAAGGATTCGTCCTTAGTCTTAAAGAAGGAAATATTTGGCGAGCGAAGTACAATTTATTGAATGGCTTTTTCGGGAGACCTATTAGAATTAAATACTATTGTATCATCTGCATATTTTATAACATCACATGTTAAATCAGAGAAATCATTTATGTAAATATTGAAGAGTAAGGGACCCAAAGTTGTTCCCTGTTGGACTCCATCTTTAGTACAAACTCAATCTGAAAGAGATTCATTAAATTTAACTCGCTGCATACGATTATACAAATAACTACCATTTCAAGTCCAAATTGACACAAACCAAAAGCAAATTGGCAAAAATAAAATCAAATTAACACATACAAAAATAATTGTTAATTTGGTTTTTGTATGTGTCAATTTGATTTCATTTTTATTAATTCGATTTTAGTTTGCGTCAATATGGACTTTATAAAGTATAGATATGAGACCTACATGTATATTGCAATAGAAAACTTAGACATTTAACTTTTTGTAGTAATATATTATAATCAATCAAATCGAATGCTTTCGAGAGATCTAAGGAAGCAACTGCTGAGTATTTATTATCAACTATCTCCTTTCTCAATTTCAAAATATTTCAGAGTATTGATTTTAACAATTGATTTCAAGAGGTAAATTAACTTCTTTACATTTGAGACATGTTTGAGAAATGTGAACTCGTTTCCATTTTCTCGATTTTATCATTGTAATTAAACAAATCTTGAAACACTCAATGCCAAAGTAAAAATAGAAAAGTTCTATTACTAAAATATTATGAAAATTATGTTTTTTACAATAAACCGGTAATAATTTAATGGTGATCTTTGCACATCTAACCTGCCATATCTTGACAAATAACAACAAAATCCGAACTATTTAAAGTTTAGCAAAATGATAAACGTTTGGATTCATAAATTTCTTAAATTTTCGAAAATCGAAATGCCCACTCAACAATATTTACAAATACTATATAAATCTATGGTGAATAAATCTTAGAATCTCTACAGTTGGTAAAATATTAATATTATTCAGCACCAAAAAGTTTAAAGTTGATGTGTTTAGAGAAGTTTTTCAGTTTCTACTGCTGCATTAAAATAAAATCGTCTGATTAATAGCAAAAGAATTGCGAAGAGCACCACACCTGCAGATGCCACAACCGTCAGGTCATCTTCAGAAGGACCTCTATCACTACTTGGAGGACTTTGGTCTTGTGAATGTGCAACATCATTTTGATCTTGTGAAGAAGCAGGTTCCACGGATTCCTGTAATTGTTCAGGTTCAGAACTCCTTTCAGGTGAAATTAACGTTGGTGTCTGTTTGCTAGTTTCTTCTCCCTAAAAATGAGAACAATAAAACACATAGTACAATAACACCTCATGCGGTTAAACAAAATACAATTTCTTCTAAATATTTCAAAATGTTTTTTCTTTAGTTCATGCTGATGCAATCATATTCACTAATACTAATAAACAAAAAGCAACACCAATACATGACTTCAAGATTGAGAGATACTTTGCTTATTTTCAGATTTCCCTGGATACATCTACATGTATGCTATGCAGAAATTATGAGGTTTACCATAAACGACTAAATGGGTAGATTATATCCACCCAAGCTTTTAGAATTTGGTATTTGTCTGGACTACTTTTATTAGCACTGTGCGAATTCGAAAGATTCGTGTGCTGAAATGGTAAAGGAAAACGAAATTTACTCATCAAAACCTTTTTAAGTTCGAGAAAAATCACAACCTATGGCAGTATTTTACCAAATAAATCCAAACGAAAGGTTATTCTTTCTCATTGATGCATTATTTAAATGCAGATGAATCAACTGCTGAAACAGTAAAATTTTATAGCATGACGAAAGTTATCACTGGTACAGTGGATACAATGTCGCATTAAACAGAATGGATAAAGCCGCAATATTTAAAAAATTCGTTCTTGTATAAACAGGCGAAATTAAATATATAGATTAGTATTGGATTTGGCAAATATAGAATCTTCTCACTAGATAATTTCAGTAATTGCTCAGAAGCGTCAATTTCCCAGGAACCAAAAAGTGGAGAGGTCACTCAGTTGCCAAATGGAATAGCAAAATCGTGCATGTCAGAAACAAATGTGCGGAAAACGTAGAAAGACTTATTGTCAAAACTGTTCAGCTGAGTGTCATTTTTGTTATATTTTTGTAATGCATGTTTCTAAATAAGGAGATAAAAATTGCGGACAAAATATATTGAATAATACATGCGGGGGTTGAATCGATGCATTTGGTCTTTAATGAGGTAAAAAAATTCTTGTCCTAGTGCTAATCTCTTTGTTTCTCCAATGTACAAGCTTTTACAATGGTGACATTTGCAGTCGCAAGCGACTGAAGAAGTGAATCCCTATTTTGAAAATATTTCAGAAAAATGTTTAACTATAATTTATAATATATGCTGAAAAATTTTTAAAAAATGCACCTTAAATTGAATTTGCTTCGCTAACTCTTTTGCTTCGGTCATGTTTTTATTTGATTCTGTCAATGGCTTGAGATGTGTTCTAATGGCACCACAATGTTCACAGACGAATCCTAGAGACCTATAACGTAAAATTAGGAAATAGAAATCAAAGAGTAATAAACTTTTTTGCTAGTAATTGTCGTTCATCTGGTCTGTAATCTAGAGAACCAATTGCTCCTTCGCCATTTGAAGGCATAAAGCCTATTAAAGCCAATAACGCTGTTCGAACTAAACGAGGGTGACATAGTAGTAAAACAACAAAAGAAGCATACATAAATATAGTCTCAATAAACTATACAGATGCAAATTTATGTTTTAGGAAGAATTGCAGAAAACACAATATTAATCTTCTATGCAAAATAGTAAATATAATTACTCATCTTACTTATTATTTTTTATGCGAGTTAATTGTATATATATATATATATATATATATATATATATATATATATATATATATATATGTCAAATCCCATAAATCTAAAAGCGAGCAGACATCACCAAAGACAAATAAAATTAATAAAATTTTTGTTACTAAATAATTAACAATACTTAAAAGTATATGGAAAAAGCAATTTAAAATATGTAGCACATTTGAATGTGAAAAAATGTATACTTCGCACCCTGTACACATTTGTAACAATTCTAGGGAATTTCGCATGAAATAATTCCCCAACAAAATTGTAAACCATCTCCTTTTAAATAATATTAGATAAAACAAATGTTATATCTGATCTGTTTTATTAATAAATTGTAAAGCATTCATATTTTATGTGACGAAATTTCTACGTAATGTAGTTAGGAGAATGCCTCCTGCAGTCTATAAATAAAAATATATAAACCAGGCTACTGCGAATCCTAATTGAAAATAGAATCGAATGCACACATGGCAAAAAGATTGCAAAATAATGGTATTGCATCTCAGTTAAATCGGGTATAGAAAACTAAGTGGTATTTTGATCAATTATCTATTTTTCTAAGAGTGAATTATGTGAAAAACTATCTCTCATTCCAATCTTACAAAGCCAATTATATATGAACAAGTAAAAATCTGCGAATTTGTTGCAAATACGATTTACATCAGCGT
The DNA here is from genome assembly GCA_900660155.1 of Hofstenia miamia. NCBI lineage: Eukaryota > Metazoa > Xenacoelomorpha > Acoela > Hofsteniidae > Hofstenia > Hofstenia miamia. The sequence goes on from CABFPE010000284.1 coordinate 139,140, forward strand.
CAGTAGGGTTTGCCAATCGGGGTTGGTACGTTTAATGAAGGTGATTTTAAATGCTTCTTAAATGATTTTTTCAATTCCATTTACAAATTTATGAAAAATTTTTTAATAATTTTTGGAACTAGTTGATTCTTAACAGATTTAAAAATAATAACTTGCATTTTGTTTAAATGCATGAAAAACAATTAAGCTTATCATAATAGAGTGCTGCTGGAAATCAAAGATGAAAAGTGTAGAAATTCATCGAGCTGTTCTTGCTTAATTTCATAATACATAAATAATAAGAACTAAGAAAGATAAGTGCTTTCTATTCCTAATAGTGTCATAGCTCTACTAATTTACTGTATTAATTATTAAAATTAATGATACTTGGAAGAATTAGAGGGCAAAGGGCAACATTTCAAGTCCATTTGCGATATATGAACGTCTAATTTTAAAATATAACCTAGATGGCTTTAATTTACAAAAAAAAGATGGTTAAATTGTAAATAAATTCTTAAACAACGCTCATAACAATTTATTGAGTTAAGAGAAATTTTGACATATTTTAGAACACATTGCCTAAAATAATTTAAAATCAAAGTTGCAAAAAATTTTCTCCACGAAAGTAATCATTTATGTAAGCAAACCTCAACTAGCTGCAATATTTATTAAACTATTTTAAAGATTATTGAAACAATCGTCATAACAAGTGTACTTTATAAGTAAACTCAATGTTTTGATAAATACGACCTTACTTAATCGCAATTTAAAATAACTTAGAAAAATGCAATAAGAAAACACTTCTACAATTACAACACGTATCAATAAAATTTATAAAACAAATTTACATAAGTTCCTTATATCCCCAACAAACAATACGTCTAAGTTTCTGTTGTCGAATTCATTTTCCTTTGCTATGTTATAAATCAGACACCTGTTTGAAATTTTTAAACTGATAATTCATACAAGTTTGAAATTTTGAATGAACCTAAAAATCCATGCAGTGCATTATTGTTATTATTGTATATACTAAATTACAAAATATATTATTTATAGCAAAAGATAAAATCCCAAATAAATGGATGCTAGGGTTTTTGAGTAAGGTTTTTATGTTGGATTATTTTTTTGAATAAATTCTGTGTTCAATAATGTTTTTTCTAATTCCAATTTTTTAGAATAAAAATATATATTTTCAAATAATTCCAAGCTTTGGGAGCTAAAAAATAATTATTTACAATTAATAAAGATACTGAAATTTAGAACAATATAGTTTTTAAGAGTTTTAACGATTTGTTTTTTTAGTTTTCTGAAATCATTTGGTCATATGCATGCACAAAATTTAAAAAATGATGAAATATCATAAGTAACAATGCCTAAAAGTGATGTGTGTTTATTTATGAGAGCTTTTAAAACAAGGGTAATCAAAACTGAATATATCCTATTATGAAAGTTTATTTTTGCAAATCAGTATTTTTTGAATAAATAGAACTATTTGTACATAATAAATATATATATGTAACCCACCTAATCCTAGGCTGTATTTTTAGTCCATCAACACCACTCCTTCTTTTTCAATAAGAAAATGAGCTTGTTTGACCAAGGCAATAGCTCAAGGATTGTTCTATTACCCAGATAACAAATTTTGGTCTAAACAACGTTGTTTTTTAGTTATTTTTTTATGGTTGTTTTAACGTTGAAATGGTACCCTTTTGACTGGTCTAAACAATGTTGTTTCAACAACGTCACATTAGGTTGCTTTTTGGTTGTTTTTTCTGAATAAAAAAGCACTATGTTTAGGTCGTAACAACGTTATTTTATGGTGCCCATGATGGTTCTAGCATTACTTTTATATGCAATACATGAAATTTATATTGATAATCAAGTCAAACATTGCTGTTTAAACTAGCACAAGCCCAACAAAGGGCAGAACAGTAATACAATAAATACTTTAAATACAACATATGCTGAAATTTTGAATGAATGTCTTGGTTTTAAATGATAACAATAAGCATAAAAATCTGCCAAATTTAACAAAAATTGAAACTTTTAAAGTTAAGTATAATTTTGAAATAATACTTTTTTAAATTGTAAAGAATCTCTTCTGCTCAAATGTAACTTTTTTATCTGACATATAATTTAAAGATGTCCAAATATTCATGAATAAATTATTTTGAAAATTCACTTACCAAGTATATTATAATTTTTCACAAATTTAATATTTCAAAAAAGCTTTTTGCAATTCTGTTCGTTATATAAAAATGATCTAGTAATCAAAATTATGAAGTGAGTTCTATTTGCAAGGATCTGCTTGAATCTTAAATTATCACATTTTTAGTTGCTCAAATTAGTATTAATGGTTGTTATTAGGATGTTAATGGTTGTTGCAACAACCAAAAGTATGAAACAACCATAAACAATGTAAAAACAACCAAAATTGTTATCTGGGTAGAGAATGTCTGAGTCCTGGAGTCCTGCATATAGCAGTTTGCATAGTATAAGGCTTCCAGTTGTGTGTTGAATTTTTTAGTGAAGTTGCAAAACTTAGGTTTTTCCAAATGATTAGATATAGTTAGTGTGCTTCATAGGCTGTTAAGTTGTTTTGTAAATATATTGTAAAACTTAAGATATAAACAAAATCCCTTAATTGCAATAAGAAGTGTCATTTTAGCATCATTATCAGATGTGTTAGTTTCTTCTTCTGTAATCATGGTATTTGGGTAAAAGAATTTGTTAAAGCTTAACAATTTCTTCTGTCATCAATTCAGGATCAGAGATATTTGCTCACATCATTGTTATAATTTCAATTTGTTTCAAAATGTCATAATATTGGAGAGTCTCTTGAATTAGTTTGCACCACATTAAGTCTCTAATGTATGAGAATAAGATGTGTTCAATTTGGTAATTTGGTGATACTTGACTTGATGTAATCAATTAGTTTATCTTTGTAGAACATGTGTCCATCAGAGTACAGCCTTCATGGATCATCTTCTTTGGTAAATTTCAATTTACTTTGTATCTATCTGAGTTAATAGTTTTATCAAGTCTCCAAAAGTGTTCATTATCAGTTAGTGGTATATTGACTCTTCATTTTTTCCTATGTATCAAGCACCATGTAGGTTGTTGTGGAATAAATTAATGGCAAGAGATTACAAGTTGTTTTCTGTTGCTATACAAGTAATCCCTATAGTCACAGGGTAGTTAACCTGTCCATAAACTATGTGCTTCCATAGGGAAGGAGGGCAGAACTTTGCTACATTTTCTTCTGATATTTAAATTTTTTGAGGCTGTGCATTCAACACCTAGAGCCATTTGCAAGTGTGGTTTCAGCAATGTTGATAATTGATTTTTAGTCCAGCTTTTGGTAAAGAGAATTTTCATTTGTGATAGAGAATCCTTTTCTTTTAACATTATAAATTGGTAAAGAACCATTGTAGCTTCCTGAGGTTTGGCTATTGTCATTTCAGTGAGGTAACTAGTTAGATCAGATTTTATCTATTTGAGTTTTTTCAGGCTGCTGTTAACTTCTAACTTTTTCCATATTATTTGTATTGATATTTGTTGGTGACAAGGTGTTAACAACAGTTGCATAGACATGAGCAAGGATTTCTATGTTTGTAATTTTGTAACATCCTCCACCTAGCTTATTACGCTGTGTCTGATTACTGATAATGAGTGCTTGGTAAATCACGGGTGAGGTGTTACCCAGTTGTTGACCCATCAGACCTTTCTCTCTTATTAACTAGTTACGTTAATCAAATAATTGAGTATTGACTATCACTGTTTAGGTGACAGAGCAGTATGATGTTTCCTCTTCAGTTCTTCCATGGGCTACTGCCCAAAGCCGATCTCCACAACACAGCTCCTCACCTTCCGCAACGATGGTTGAGTCCACGGCACCACCTCAACTCAACTGGAATTAATTATGTGTACCTTACGTTAGCTTAGTGTGTGCACTCAAGTAAAGTTGTAACTGACTTAAACTCANCAACTCAACCTCAATGAGTTCATGCCCCTGATACAGCTCAGAGAGCCAATTCACAGAGGGGTCTGACAAAGACACTGAATTATCTCACAAACATACATGAACATTGGATTCTACCATACAAGAAGAACCAGTTTTACAATCTATTGTTTTAACTTATTCAAACAAATGCCACCACCACTCACACTCCCCCTCAGCTCACTATCCTCTCAATGCTCTGTTTCACAGCAATGTTAACATGAATGCCAAGAGCAATGTCATGCTCAAATCTCCATTGTGGGCTCTGAAACCCTACATCTGTACTTCATAGAAGCACAAACTGCTCACTACTTTATAGAAGCCAATCTCTCACAAGATACCAAATGTAACATCCTCCACCTAGCTTATTACACTGTGTCTGATTACTGATAATGAGTGCTTGGTAAATTGCGGGTGAGGTGTTACCAAGTTGTTGAACCATCAGACCTTTCTCTCTTATTAACTAGTTATGTTAATTAAATAATTGAGCATTAACCATCACTGTTTAGGTGACAGAGCAGTATGACGTTTCCTCTTTGGTTCTTACATGGGCTCTTGCCCGAAGCCGACCTCCACAAGACAGCTCCTCTCCTTCTTAACCAATGATTGAGTCCACGGCACCACCTCAGCTCAACTGGAATTAGTTATGTGTACCCTACGTTAGCTCGGTGTATGCACTCAAGTAAAGTTGTAACTGACTTAAACTCAAAGTTGTAAAGTGTTTGTTGTTTTGATTTAGTAAAAGCAACCGGGCATTGACACTAACTGCATTTACAAAATATTAGAATAGCCATTACCGTAAAACTATCGGCTTAATAATTTAAGTAATAAGATTGCAGTTTCCTACACCTACATTTAATAGTATTACATGTAAGGTCATTTATCAAGTCAATTATAGTCGAGTCTCCTACATTTAAGAATATATATATATCCCTAAGTGTCGACTATCCAGTCGTTTCAGGCATTGATTATTTCATACATGTATTGATCGATAGTCAGACTAGGCAAGAATCGAAAAACTCCTAACCATAACATAGGTGCGGTTTCGTGACTGGCACAAAGACCCTAGAATCGATCCTGTGATGGATTCCAGCCACTACTCAACACAACTTGCCTAGCTGCACATTTTACTAAATAATCAAACCAGATAAAGTAGAAATGAAAATTAAATAGACTCTGAAGAATTTATTATTCATCAAAATTATGGTTGAATCAAAGCTATTTATAAAATTTCTACAAAAGTACCTGCTGATTTTAAATTTCAAATGATTCGTCTGTCAATATGGCTGTTCATACGTAAGCGTTAGTTCGCTCAATTTAATTTGTCAATTGTTTCTTGATCGGCTAACAAGTTTTCTTATTTTGAACAATATTAAATCTTAGTTGCATTTTACAAAAATAACTAAAGATCATTAACTAAATTTTTACAATTAATTTCAATCAATAATAATCATTTGACGTTGTTCAGCTTAGTTGCTTTTTGGATGATGCTACAATTTGGCAAATAATTGAGTTTGAAGTCCTATTATCTCAATTGGAATGCACTCTCTTCCATCCTATTTAAATTTGATTGTCATAGTGATCTCATTATAAGAACACTCCAGGTAGTGTTGATAATGATAATTAAAATGAATTTTGTTTTTATAACTAACAAGTAATGTTTAGATTTTTTCTAATATTTGGTAGTAATATGAGGTATCATTTGCTGTAAGTGCAGAGAGGAAAGAGGAGCAAAGGTGTCCAATAAGGTAGTGTACTTAGTCTCACTTGTTGCACACCACATGAATTTTTATATCAGAAAATAATTAAATATCATGTGGTGCAATGGCTAGTTTATTGCTGATTAGTGAAATCAGAAGTGTTCCCAGAGGGATTTCTCTGTTTATTATTCAGCTGTAATGTATCTTGAAGCTTGCTGTAAGTTTGGTATTTTTCCCAGGTGGAGACATTAATAACAAACTACTAAATAAAAGCCAGTTCTTGAGTTTTGCAGAGATAGCAACAATAGCAATCTCATGATATTTGCTTTTTTTGAGTTGGTCCCTCTTGTTTTTTAGTGTAGCATCATCCAAAAGGCAACTAAAGCTGAATAACGTCGAATGATTATTAATTGAAATTAATTGTAAAAATTTAGTTAATGAACTTTAGTTATTTTTGTAAAATTCAACTAAGATTTAATATTGGTCAAAATAAGAAAATTGTTAGCCGATCAAGAGGTAATTGACAAATTAAATTGAGCAAACTAACGCTTACGTATGAACAGCCATATTGGCAGACAAATCATTTGAATTTTAAAATCGGCAGGTACTTTTTGTAGAAATTTTATAAATAGCTTTGATTCAACCATAATTTTGATGAACAATAAATTCTTCGGAGTTTATTTAATTTTCATTTCTACTTTATCTGGTTTGATTATTTAATTAAATGTGCAGCTAGGCAAGTTGTGTTTAGTAGTGGCTGGAATCCATCACGGGATCGATTCTAGGGTCTTTGTGCCAGTCACGAAAGTGCACCTATGTTACGGTTAGGAGTTTTTCGATTCTTGCCTAGTCTGACTA
>CABFPE010000284.1:145862-160881 GCA_900660155.1 Hofstenia miamia
TGAGTTTAAGTCAGTTACAACTTTACTTGAGTGCACACACCGAGCTAACGTAAGGTACACATAATTAATTCCAGTTGAGCTGAGGTGGTGTTGTGGACTCAACCATCGTTGTAGAAGAGGAGGAGCTGTGTTGTGGAGATCAGCTTCAGGCAGTGGCCCACAGAAGAACTGAAGAGGAAACATCTGACCACTTCGTCAACTAAACAGTGATAGTTAATACTCGATTACTTAATTAACATAACTAGTTAATAAGAGAGAAAAGTCTGATGGTTCAACAAATGGGTAACACCTCACCCACAGTTTACTGAGCATTCCTTAACAGTAATTAGACACGGCGTAATAAGCTAGGTGGAGGATGTTACATTAGAGGTGGGCAAAGTTAATGTTGAGTCCTCATTTAAATAAATAAATATTATCCATAGTGCTGATTTAGCATTGCAATCTGGTGCTTGTTTTTCTTCAAAAAACACATTTCAAAAATTAAGTTAATACTCGATTACTTAATTAACATAACTAGTTAATAAGAGAGAAAAGTCTGATGGTTCAACAAATGGGTAACACCTCACCCACAGTTTACTGAGCATTCCTTAACAGTAATTAGACACGGCGTAATAAGCTAGGTGGAGGATGTTACATTAGAGGTGGGCAAAGTTAATGTTGAGTCCTCATTTAAATAAATAAATATTATCCATAGTGCTGATTTAGCATTGTAATCTGGTGCTTGTTTTTCTTCAAAAAACACATTTCAAAAATTAGTGTAGTCTTGAATTTCTAATGATTTTTTATATTAATGATAAATTTTTCTACTGAGTAATGATAGGTTTGCAATGGAGATGATATCAAAATAGCTTTCCAAGCATTATCAGTTGGTCTATCTGCTTTTATTGTATTTCACACATTATTAACCTCATTAAGTGAATTCACTGATTGCATAAAGGCAAAAGAAAAATCAATGTCAGCAATATAATGTGGAGCACATTTCTCTGTGATATGATTGAGAATGTAGTAAGACATTGTTAGCAAATGTTTATCAACCATTATACAGTGGTAAGAACATACTCTGTGTAAAAATAAATCAATTATAGCAACTGTTGAATTACAAAACTCATGTAAACCCAAAACACCAAAATTGTGAGGCTTTAGAATGAAAAAGTTATCCAAATTTAATTCCAATTCATAAAGTTCAGAACCACAGTCTTCACTAATATTTAAACCAGTGAGAACAACAACTAATTGAAATTTGATAAATTTAGCTAAGTGATATGCAAGAGATAGCTTATCTGTAATTTTAGTATCATTTATTTCATCTGACTTGATAAAGTATATTATTGGAATGTTTTCAAAAGAAAGATTAATTTGGGGTTGTAAAACCAAATGTCTTTATATGTAATCAGTTTATGTAAGTTAGTAAGACAAAAATTCATTATCAAAGCAAGTATGTTCTGTTCTATAAAAATAGGAGCAGTTGAGATCTTTGTTCATTAAGTGTGGTTAGTAGATCAGAGTGTTAATAGCAGCATCAATTAAGAATGGCATTGTAGAAAAACTATCAGAGAGTTTTTTGTTTATCTGTGATTTAGTTTCAAGGGAGATGTGAGACTCAACAATGTAGCATGCTTTCTGAGTGGTGATAAAATATGGATGAAGTGTTTCACTGACAATAACAGAAACTTGAGAACAATGTTGTTCATAGCATTCTTTAGATCATGACATAGAACAGTGACTGGATGCAAATGAAGGGGGAATGTGAGCAATGACATTTTTTCAATTGTGGTAAAACAAGTGGTTGTAACACAGACTCTTTTGGATATTAGAGAGACAAGTCCTTTGGGTAGCATGTTCAGTCCCTGAAATGGACCTCTCAGGGATTTGGTTATCTGAGTTGTACCACAAATAGGTAATCAAGGTTGAATGAGCACTCAAACTCACTCTGCTCTCCAAGCTGTAACATGGAGATGAGGAGAGGTTCAATGCATCAACATGAAAATCAGTTGATTGTGATGGAGTCATTGCTCCTATAATATGATGATAGTTTCCATAGACATCTAACCTGTCTGCCAGATGTCAACATGGACTCCTATTACAGTATGCTTGCCACACTCTACATCTGCATTAGACAGCTGCTCAAGTGGTCCACTATAGAATGTAGAATGCTCTCTTCATTCTCTGGCAAGCTAAACAAATAATTGAATTTGAGATCTCAATTTTCAGGATTGTTTGTGTTAGTATTGCACACCCTGTGGGGAGGCAGAGCATGTAGTGATTCTTAACAACTTTAGGATATGTTACAGAACTATCAAATTGTGTCTCAGGAACATGTCAAGGTAGGTGTCTTTGTGTTTAGTAATGGTTGTATTTTCAATATCTTTAATTGTATGTCTTAGGGATTGGAAATTGTATATTTTTCCATTATCTAAAATGTAGTTATTGTTATTATGTTTTAATACTTTAGTAATTGTGTGAGGACCAGACCAGTGGGTAGCTAATTTCTGCGTCTGTTTACTGTCAGAGTTTTGTATTCATGTAAAGGATCATGCAAATTGTTTCATGAATTTTATGTAATTGTTTTAGTAAATATTTATTATAATCATTTGTTATGGTAATGTTATATTTTTTGCATAACATACTTAGCAGCATAGTTGCTTTGTGACTGAAAATTGCTTTAAAAGGTGTAATACCTGTTGATGCATGCATGGAGGTGTTATAGAAATACTTGAAATAAGGCATAACAGTTCTCCATTTTTTTCACTGATGTGGCTGTCACTATGTAAATGAGTTTTATTAATGTTTTGTTTAATTGTTCTAGAGCACCATTGCTCTGTTGATGGCATTGTGTGGCATGCTCATGCAATATTTCTAAATATTGTAATAAGTTCTTGGTTAATGAACTTTTGAATTACAAACCACAATTGGTTATGATGATAGACATTGGTCCAAAATGTAGGATCCAACTGTGTAATAATGTTTTTGCTATTCTTTGTGCTGTTTGATCAGTAATGGAGATCAAATGTGCATATTTAGTGAAATTGTAAAGAATAACAAGTACATATTGGTAGCCATTGTCACCCTTTGAGCTGTTCTATGTGAACATGTACAATTTCATTTGGTGAAGATAATGTAATTTTTTGTAGTTCAGTACATTGCATTGGAAAGTGAGCTGTAGTAGTGATGACACCTGCTTTACATTTATTAATGACATCATACATAATTGAGTGAATTCTGAAACAAATAAATTGAGTATTTAGTGTGCACTCAGTTTTTGAATTACTCTGAGGTGTCAGCATTCATGAATTTTACAGGTGACCTCTGGAAATGCTATTCACTTATGGTGTTATCAACCATTAAAAGAAGACCATTTGCAGTAAGTTCCCATGTGTAAGAGTATAAGTACTTGGATAATGATTATTCAATTGTAAATTTGGTTGTTTGTTTTAATTGAAAATTTATATCAATTGCATATTGTTGTGTTGATGTTATATTATTTCTTCTTCAGATATTTCCTCTTTTATATGAATATCTAATATTGTAGAGTCACTTCAGGGCCCCTATTTTGATTTTATTTCTTTTGATTATTTGGCTATCAATTTATTCCATTTTTAAGTGCAGTTATTTGATCATTTTATTATTTGTCCCCTTGATTCAATCTTATGTGTTATTGCTTGTTTAATTGTTTGTAAGCATATACCAGGTAATAATTCACAAGATTATTATAAATATGTGAGAAGCCTGTAATGAACAGACAATAAAATTTATTGTCACTTTGACATTGTTTGCTTTTAAATTTTATTACTAACCCCTTTTAGATTCTTCATGGATTTTAGTTTAATAAAACTTGATTAAGATCTGGCAACAATTTCAGAGACACTGTGATGTGTCTGAGGCAACAACTAGCCCCTTAACAAATGGTGGCCCAAATCATGGTTGCTTTAGGTTATGGCTACATATAAGTGTATTGAATAACAACTTTTACTTTGATCATTTTGTTTCATACATGCACTTAAAGAACACACAGCAAATATATTAAGCCATTGGCAAATGTGAATGTATGGTAACTACATGCCTTTTGTTTTATTATTTACATGAGCTGAAATAATAGAACTCTGAGCAAAATTGTTTATTTGAGCTAGAAATTACTACTTCAGACACACAATTAGCACCTTGGCAAGTAAGGATGGCTTCATGGATATGGCTTTGGCATGATGCTGTGTGAATTGATCACTGCTGGAAGTCTATTCTCAGTGGATAGTTTCTGTTCTTCTTTATTGAATCAGTGAACCACCAATGTTCTTTCTTTTGCTAGAATGTGGGTCACTCTCTACAATGGTAGCCTCTACAACCTTCATTAACCTTTGAGTTTCTCAGTACTGCTGGAGTAGCCAGAGCTTGCCCATGATTCTACAATATAAGGTGACATTCTCTATCTTTGTTGACAACTGGTAGGCTGTCATATGCAGTTTTAGAAATAAATGGGAAAGGTACTTTATTATAAGTTTGGTGTATATCTCTATGATAGTATTGTGGAAGGACTCTCATTAAGTGCTGTTTCCCTTTACAATGTACTATTGTGAAATTAAAATTTGTTAGATATTCTATCCATTGTGCTGTAATGTTAGAGTGATCTCTGGAAAACTTTTTTAACCAACTAAGACTGGTGTCATCAGTACAGACTGTGAAGTGGGTTTGACCAAGACGAAAGTATCAAAATTTCTTAATGCTCTCAACTAGAGCAAGCATCTCTACTTTTATTAACTTCACAAGGTTTTAATTTATGACTCAAAAATTGTATTGGTGACTTGATGCCATTAATAAATTGACTTAATGTTACATTAATATCTATGGAGCTAGTGTCATAATTGACAATAAATTCTTTAGAAAAATCTGGTGTATTAAAACTCAGTCATTTTTCAATTCTTTTTTTAAATTATCTAATTCAGTTTGATGTATTTAGTATTCTTGTTTTAGATGTTCTTGTACAGGACATACTGGTTGGCATATTGATTTATTGTGCATTGTTTCAATAGTGTGTTTCTCTCTGATGGCCTTAACAAGACTGATAGTATTGAAATTGAATACCAATGCATGTTGTTTTAACATGGAGGTTAGTTGTTTGACTTGTTCAGAAGATAAATGAGGATATGTTTTGCTGTTGTTTGTTGAAATCAAAATCAAATTATTGTCAGTGTCTGTCATTTCTAAAGACAGTATTGGTATAGATTTGGTTTCTACCTCTGTAACACTATGACATGAAAATATTTTAATATCAGATGGCATTATGGTAATTAAATTTCAGTTTATATTTAAAATAGCAGTGGTAACTCTATTGTCATGACTTTCTAACATTGATGCTAAAATCATGACCTTTTTTAAATTTAAACCCTGTTGATTATCAATGACAATATCAAAATAATAAATGCAAGCTAAATGGTTCAACCTTAATGGTTTCTATAATATACAGTGTTATTGTTTGGTTGTTGATTGTTTTCAAATGTTTTTTAACATTTTTATTTTTAGGCTCAATTGTTAACATTTTGACTTGGAAGTTTATAATACAATCATATTTTTCCAAAAAGTCTACCAAGTATCAGTTTGTAAGGCAAAGTGTGGTTGGTTGTATCAACAATAAGAGAATAATGAAAAAACTTATTGGTGATGGTGAATTCCAAAGCATTCATTATCACTTTTGTGTTGAGATAATGATAAATTTATTAGATGATGATTATGTGATTTAAGTTGATCAATTATAATGCCAATTTGTTTGCACAGGTGTCTGCAATTATAAATACAAAAGCACTAGTGTCTCCTGTTGCTTGGATGATGATTCCACATACTGTTGTGTCCCTTTTGTCTGCATTTCCTACAATATAGTTAATTTAGGTTAGTGGTTTTCAGAATTTTTTCAACAGAATGTGGTTCAGTTTAAATTTTAGGTTCAACTGTTGTTGATAGATTTTTTGACAAAGACCTAATTTAATTTGGTTTGAAATCTTGGTATAATTGTTGATAATGCTTTGCTTCAATGGGTTTTTTGGTAAATGTGGAAAGCCTATCTTCTAGACTGCATTTCTGTTCAAACTAGTGACAGATTTGTAGTGGCATACTGTAAGTGATATGTGTGAAGAGATTGTATGAAAATACTCTGTCAAAGTTCAGCTAAGTCTGTATACACATTCAACCTGTAGAATGTATTCTTCTACGTCATCATTTTTTTAATTGGTGCTATTTACAAGTATTTTGTACTGATTACAAACTGTAGAGGCGTGGAAATGATCATAAAAATTTGTGATTAATAATTAATAATTTGATTTTATGGCCCTATCAAGTGTTAAGTAGTAATTGTATGTTTTTCCAGTAAAGAAACTCAGGAAATGCATGAGCACATGTTCCTGACCAGCACATTGGACAATCAGATTTTGCTCATATGAAAAGAGCCACTCCTTTTATATAGGAGAAGCTCCATTAGCTTTACCCTAGAAGCATCTCTGTGGCATTCTTATTATAAAATTTTTATCAACTGCTAAAGGTGACAAGGTGGAGTGAAAAGATTTTTTATTCAAAGTGGGTCTTTCAATATCCTTTAATTTATTTTGGATTAAGCCTAAGTTTTCATCTAAATGCAATATTAGTGGATCATTTAATTGTTTGTTGAGGGAACTAAGTCCTTGGTGGTGAATTATCAGCAATGGTAATACATGTTGAGTGTGAAAAATGATTATTTACAATGTCAGGGTACTGGGGTACATGATGTCCTGTATTTTGATTAATTGAATCAGGTCTCTGAGTGATCTCAGGAGTTTTTAGAACTGCTAATTTATAGGCCTGTAAATTAGTTAACTGTACTCTAGTGTTCTGTGCTTCTCAGTGTAATGTATTATTTTCTGCTATTTATGCTATTGTAGAGTTGCTCGGGGACTTTTGTTGATTTTATTCTTTAAAATTTATTCTGTATTTCTACGTCACTATGACTTCAGTATTTATTTTCAATCTCAGGTTGCTATTGCTAATTTGATGTCCCCTCGATGGTGCTTATTGTTGCTCAAATTGAATTTTGCAAGGGAAAAGAAATTGATCATGTTAAACTACATTGACATCTGATTATTGTAAACAAAGGCAGGTAATAGTTAAACATTTGTATAAAACCTGAGGGAACTGTAGCAATAGCTTAATAGATTTTATCTACTCTCAACTGCCGTCTTTACCTTTGTATTTTCTATTTATTTATTATCTTTATGAAATTTATTGCTTAAGATAAGCAACAATTCGGGAGTGCTTTCACTAGCATGGGGCGACAAGTTGCTTCTGGGGGTCTGTTGATTACCCAGTCTGAATTGTGGACTCATTAAGTTACGTATACGGCTATGTATAAGGAAATAATAAATCTCTCTTTCACAGTTCAACACATACATGCACTTATAAAACCTAACACTGTGATGATACCATGCCATTGGTTAGCATGAATATCTGGCAATTACAGATTATTTAATAGTGAGCTGAGAGATAACAATGAAAATGAGAGTTTGTATTTTTGATGTGAAATAGCAATTAAATAAGTGAGACAAATAGGGTAGCACCAGTCAATAGGTTAAGCACTTTACTCTTGGATGCTCCACTTCAGCTGGAAGCCATAGGAATTGGTCATCTTGGATCTTACCTAAAGTAGTTTTGTTACTTGGATGAATTACTAATGTTACATCTATAAGTTATAAGTTCTATGTTATTCTGTTTCTTGGAATCATGGCTGTACTGTAAATGCTATTTAAACCTTCTGCAGAGTCAATTAAGTTTCTAGTTAAGTTTCCCTACCAGCCCAGGATTCTACATGGCGACCATGACAGGACTCTGAAGTGATAACTCTTTAATCTTGTTGTTTTCTTTTGATGGTTTGGTTGTTAGTTGGTTTTTCGTTTTGGTGCATATCAGCTGGGATAGTTGTTTCCCCTGATCACTGTGAGACTTCAGAGAAAGTCACCTATCAATGTATTCATTAACTTCCTCACCCTTGAAGGATGGCGACAAAGCCTTTAGTGTGTCTTATTTGGCTGATGTCAATTGTTAAATTTCTTGTTTGTTTTACTTTTACTAGTGCTTTAATACGTTGGATTTATTACCAAATACCACTGTGTTCATGTTAGTTATTGTTACCTCCTTAAGTAGCTTTTTGCTTTTGTGTGTGTGGAAGTGCTCCCCACTGTCAGTTTTGGAAATTATTGTTTTACTCTCTAAGTTATCATGGATTCTAGTTGTACTGTTATTTACTCTCCTACTTTTGGGATTTCTCCAATTTGGAGCGTCCCCTGTGCAAGTGTTGGTAACCAGGACATTACCCCTTGTACCGTTGGATCATTACTTAATTTTTCCCAACCTTCTTCTCCGACCACCCAAAGGATGGATCATAATGCCTCTACAATCCCGTACAGAGATGCAAGTGCAATGAGCCCATCATATCATCAAAATATGCAACGTGTTTTAAACTCTCAGAATGCTCCTCCAATTCCCATGTGTCCTCACAGTTACTTTAGTGGCAACAATCAATCGACGCCCAGATTGATGTGCGCCTCACAGAAATCAATCATTTGAAAGAGGCGTTATCCCAACAGGTAGCTCTGAGGATGGAAAGTGAACACCAAGTGGAGTCTCTTCAGGCCAAAATCAACACCCAACATGTGGCTTACCAATGGATGGAACAACAGATGTTGGAGTTGACTATCACTCTGGAATTGCAAATCCACAAATTGAAGGGTGCTATTAACAACTTGAATCACCAAGAGGAGGCGTCATCTAATTGAAACAATGAATATGTTACCCATGCTGTGTTGAATGAAGCATTAGATGAATTAGCCGAGAGGATCATCAGTTGAGTGGTTCAGTTAGTAGGCGCCAGCTAACCTCCTCCAGCAGTTCTTTTGTTCAGAGGGTCCTCTTCTGTACCATGTTCCACTAGTCCTTCACATAGTCAACCTACTTTCGCCCAGTCAGCTATCACACAAGTATCTACGTTAACCACTGGAGCCACCCCTCAAACAGGGTACGTACAGTCATTGCCTGATCTGGTGAGCACTGTTGTAGTTCCCGCGTTCAAGGAACATATGAGTGATACTAGTCCACTTCCTGGAAAAGCCAGCATGAAAGATCAGCCGAGATACTGAGATTCTATTCTTCCTCTTGAGTCCAATGGACAGCTACAACTATATAGCAAACACTCTGTTCTTCCCAAATTCACCAGGCAAATTGACGCTGTGTCACAGTCTTTTGACAAATGGTTTTTCTTGTTTGAGCTAACAATGAAACAACATAAAAATTCACAAGAGTCAGCCGTCTCGCAGTTCCCCTTATATCTTAGCAGATTGGCGTACAATCAATACATGATGCTCAATCATAACATCAAAACTGACTACCAGCTGTTGGTTGGCTTCTTTGAGGATTATTACTGAGCACCCCACATTAAACATCAGTATAAGACGCTATTATGTGACATGTCCTTCAAATTTGGTGAAAACATTCAGAATTATATAACACAGGTTGAGTGCTTGTTTTGTTTGAGTAGTCTCTCCAGAGAGTATTTGTGACACAATCTATTTTCTTACATCTGTCGAGGTTTTCCTTCATCAATCAGAAATCATTTGGAAGTTTGATGCGACCCTGAGGATAGCCTCCATGAGATCATCCAAAAGGCCATCAGTGTAGTTTACATGCTCCAAAATTCTCAAAGAATCAACAATGATATAACTAGTTTGACAGGTGTGTCCAGTACAAAGAACTTTGAGCCAAGGAGGCCTGCAGTTGCAAAGAATGTATTTGATTTATCATCAGGGAGATGTTTCACTTGCGGGGAAAAAGGACATCTTAAATCCCAGTGCAAGGCTAAAGTGCAGCTTATCACAGACGGAGAAGGTTTCATTATTGAAGAGCAGCCAATTACCAAGTCGTTGTGTGTTGACAACCTTGTTGACTTGGAACCTGACCACCCAACTACATCTTCAGATTTAAATTAATTGGAGCGCCGCCTCCCATAAAACATGCGCAAAACATCTTAGTAATCACCCAGTTAATAAGGAAGAATCTAATACCCATTGAGATGAATGGCAATATCTTTAATGCCATGGTGGACACTGGAGCTGCGGCTTCTATAATCAGTGATGAGTGCTGTAGTGTAGGGAGTTATGTTTACATTGAGACTCTTTGGATCCCTCTGGTGCAAAGCTCATCAACACTTCAGGAAACCCTCTTTCTCTGAAAGGGAAGTTAAGGGATGCATTGATAAAAATTCACGCAGAGCCATTTGAAGTAGACCTTTTGGTAATCAACACGTCAAATCATCGCCTCCCATATGATCTCATCCTGGGAAATGATTTTCTGGAATGAAACTCTTGTGTGATTGATTTCAAAAATAACACAATTTCTATTAAAGACCAGGAAGCTACACAATTGGCTACTATTCCTGAGAAGGAAGTCATCTTTAATCTGGAAGAACCCATATCAATCAAACCCAAGCATTGGACTTGAGTCGCCGTATCTTCTGATGATAGTATTAATGGCGACGTAATGATTTCGGGACAGAGAGGCAAGTATGTGCGTGGAATCTCCTTTTCACCAGACTTGTGCAGAGTAATAAAAGGAAAAACACATGTTACTGTTCTAAATGGAGCAACTTTTACCATCAAGATTGGGGTTTCTCAATTGCAGTTAGTTGCTGCGCCAGTTAAAGTTGAAAACATCCCTGTCACCTGCTTACTGATATGTACCGCCGTTCATGATCTGGGAGAGCCTGTAAGTCCCATTAAAGTACTGACAGTCACCAAGAATTCCCATCCTCATCTCAACCAGAGAGAGAGAAAGTCGTTAGTCTCTTTGCTTCATAGTAAGCATGACGTGTTTAATTACAGGACAATTAGTGTTGGCCAAGCAGTAGGCAAAGAGCACGTGATTGAGTTGAAGAACAATCAACCAATCAGGTTACCAGTACGCCATGTACCAGAAAATTTAAAACCCAAGTATGAAAAGATCCTTACTGATTTAATCAACAGTGGCATCATACAGGGAAGCAACAGCCCCTCTGCTGCTCCTACTGTGTTCATCTGACAAGGTGAGAAGTATTGCCTGTGCATCGACTTCAGAAAGCTTAATGACATAACAATTAAGGATGCGTATCCCTTGCTGAGGATTGAAGACCTCCTCTATGACGCCAGTAAATATAAATTCTTTTCCTGCCTCAATTTATGCAAAGCTTACTGGCAGGTACTGATGCGCCCTTCTGACATCCCTAAAACAGCCTTCATCACCCCTTATGGGTTATACAAGTGGAAGTATATGGCTTTCAGCCTATGTAATGCGCCAGCTACCTTCCAGCGCTATGTCACCAAGGTTCTCAAGGATGATGCTAACCTTCTCAAACCCTGCATATCAGCTTACATAGACGACATCTTGGTTGCTAGCAATACTTTTGAAGAACATCTAACTAAACTCAGTCAGACCTTAGATCTATTGCAGAAGGCAGGATTGAAAGTTAATGGAACAAAGTGCTCATTAGCCCAGACGAAGGTAATTTTTCTTGGCCGAGTTGTTGAACCAGGCAAGATCTCTATAAAAAACAACACTAAAGATTTTCTGGAAAAGATTGAAATGCCACAAAGCCGCCAAGACGTTCAGTGATTGATGGGCTTTCTTAATTACTATGGAATGTTTATCCTGGACCTTGCCGAGAAAACGAAAATGATCTCAAATTTATTAAAAAAGTCTGTAGATTTCAAGTGGACGTGGCAGGAGCAAGAGGCTCTTGATGGCATCAAAAGTGAACTCAAAAAGATACCATCTTTGAATACTCCTGACTACTCTAAGGATTTTATAATTGATTGCGATGCAAGTACTTTTGCCATTAGTGGGATCCTGAGCCAGGACATCAATAGAGTCAAGAGTCCTGTTCAATATTTTAGTCAAAAACTCAGGGCTTCTGAGAAAAACTATGGCATGACTAAGTGCGAGATGCTTGCTTTAGTTGAATCACTGAAGAAATTTCACTATTTCATACTTGGCCGTAAGTTCATCATGAGAACTGACAACAGAGCTCTCACTTGGTTGAAAAAATTTAGCGGTGACAAATCGAACATAGTTGCCCACTGGATCGAGTACTTAAATGATTTTTCATTCACGATCAAACATTGTCCAGGCAGACTCCACCTGAATGCCGATTATTGGACGGCATTGCTGAGTTACAAGCGAGATCTCAAGAAACGAAATGGGGAGAAGGTTCCTTTTTCATTCATCCCCCACACTGAGTATCAACTGATACCCGAGATCAATGCAGATAGAAATGGAAAACCCATCCTTACCATCCTCATGAGAGAGGAAATTTCTGAAGAGGAAATAGTTCGCTATCAACACCATGACTGGATATTGGACCAAATAATGAAAAGGATGAAGGATCCATACTTCCCCACGTCTCTGGAAGTGAATCATTATTTCCATCATTACAACTGGCACATAAATGATAATGGTTTATTGTATGCTAAGAGTAAACACAACAATCGACTTGCTATCCCTGAGTATTTTAAAAGAGATCTCGTACGTAGAGTTCATGAGAGAGGCCACCTAGGCATCCTCCAAACTGAGAAAACCTTTAACTAAAGATACGTCACCACTGGAATACGAGCTACTGTAACAGATGTCATTGATAAATGTGAAAAATGTTTACTCAACAACATCAACCACTTTCCTCAACAAAGAGCTGAAATGGAATCACAGTCTGCAGAAAGCCCTAATGAGTTAGTGCATGTCGATTTAGAGCAATTATCAAAAGACAACAAGGGTTTTCAGTATCTACTCATGATTGTAGACCACTTCACCAAGTTCGCCTGCATAATTCCTTTAAGTAGCACAACTGCAGAAAAGGTTGCCGACAAAATAATCAAAGAATGGATCTTAAAATATATACCCATGCGTAAATTAGTTTCTGATAGAGGTCCTCAATTTGAAAGTAATCTTTTACGCGCCTTGATGAAAGAACTGGAAGTCGTTCATGAACTGACCACTGCTTACCACCATCAAGCTAACGGATTGGTAGAACAATTAAACCGAACCCTTATAAAATTGATTCAGGTTGCATTATCCCGAGCTGCAGGAAAACAATGGAGGCGAATTGTAGAATGCGTTGAGTATTTTTACAACACATCAGTTCATACAACCACTGGCATGAGCCCCTTCAAAGCCATGTTCGGTCGCAAGGCTGCTACATCCTTGGCAATGATGTTCCTGAAATATGCTGACAACAATGTGGAGAGCTATGTGAATAGACTAATTAATGATATGCAACAAATTCACTTGACAATCTGTCATAACACGAATCAGTCTAGTATAAGACAAAAGAAAACCTTTAATAAAAAGATATATGGTGAGCTGCATAAACGCGGCAAGAGTCTTTGCTTATCTGCCCCGCATTACAATGGATAGCCATGTAACATCCTCCACCTAGCTTGTTACGCCGTGTTTAATCACTGCTAAGGGATGCTTAGTAAACTGCGGGTGAGGTGTTACCCATTTGTTGATCCATCAAATTTCTCTTTCTTATTAACTAGTTATGTTAATTAAGTACTCTGGTAATAACCATCACTGTTTAGGTGACTGGGCAGTATGATGTTTCCTCTTCGGTTGTTCCATGGGCTCCTGCCCAAAGCCGATCTCCACAACACAGCTCCTCCTCTTCTGGAACGATGGTTGAGTCCACATCACCATCTCAGCTCAACTGGGATTAATTATGTATGCCCTACGTTAGCTCGGTGTGTGCACTCAAGTAAAGTTGTAACTGACTTAAACTCAGAGTTGTAAAGTGTTTGTTGTTTTTATTTAATAAAGCAACCGGGCATTGACACTAACTGCATGTAATAATATAACTAGCATAGCCATTACCGTAAAACTATCGGCTTAATTATTCAAATAACAAGATTGCAGTTTCCTATACCTACATTTAATAGTATTACATGTAAGGTCATTTATCAAGTCAATTATAGTCGAGTCTCCTACATTTAAGAATATATAAATATCCCTAAGTGTCGACTATCCAGTCGTTTCAGGCATTGATTATTTCATACATGTATTGATCGATAGTCAGACTAGGCAAGAATCGAAAAACTCCTAACCGTAACATAGGTGCACTTTCGTGACTGGCACAAAGACCCTAGAATCGATCCCGTGATGGATTCCAGCCACTACTAAACACAACTTGCCTAGCTGCACATTTAATTAAATAATCAAACCAGATAAAGTAGAAATGAAAATTAAATAAACTCTGAAGAATTTATTGTTCATCAAAATTATGGTTGAATCAAAGCTATTTATAAAATTTCTACAAAAAGTACCTGCCGATTTTAAAATTCAAATGATTGGTCTGCCAATATGGCTGTTCATACGTAAGCGTTAGTTTGCACAATTTAATTTGTCAATTACCTCTTGATCGGCTAACAAGTTTCTTATTTTGACCAATATTAAATCTTAGTTGCATTTTACAAAAATAAACTAAAGTTCATTAACTAAATTTTTTACAATTAATTTCAATTGATAATCATTCGACGTTATTCAGCTTTTAGTTGCCTTTTTTGGATGATGCTACAATATGAAGAATGAAAAACATGAAAGCTAATAGCAAGGCCCCTTTATGATAGAAAAAGTGCTTGATCATAACACCTATACTTTAAACAACGGTAAAACGGTGCACTTTCAAAGGCTCAAATGAGCTATAAAAGACATAGAGCATGTGATAATAGATGATAATAACGAATTTACACTAGTAGACAATGGTGTCGATGTGTATGAAAAATATGATAATTTAACTAGTTTTTCAGCAGATGAATTTTCCAACACTGAGTACAATTGTGATAATATTAATTCTGATACCTTAGAAACATGTATGCTCCCCCAGAGAAGGGCGAGAACTACTCACGCTTATGATCCCAGCATTTGGGATTTAAATCTTATAACTCCATTTAGGAATGAACAAATCAAATCACAAATGAGAGTCGCAAATGAGAGTCGC
>CABFPE010000284.1:166921-199972 GCA_900660155.1 Hofstenia miamia
TATATATATATATATATATATAAGTACATAAATTGTATTTTTGTGCAAAATGCTATTTTGAAGATATTGATTTTGTATGTTGATTCACAATGTATTATTTCAATGAACGATTGAATTCTTTTAAAATAAGATACTTCCCTTTACAACCTCAAACTTACTGCTCATCTTTTTAATAGTGCTATTGTGATAACCGATAAAAATAATCTTAAGATTGGGTATTACTTTAAATAACATTTTTTTAGAATTTTTATTAAAAAGAGCATAGGAAACAATCAAGTCGGTCACATTGAAAAGTCCATAGATAGTCAAGTGCAACCCAAAGGTTATTTCACCTTTTCTGTGCAATTGTATATATAATAAAGAGAAAAGTTTAAATGATGATTATTAACTTGATTGAAGAAGCCTAATTTTTCTTACAGAGAAATACTCGAACGTTGCCACATTTTTTTTCAAAAACGGAAAAAGCAACTGACTAAAAAATTCAATATTGTTAGTGAGAGAATTACACTCGGGATCACATGTGAAAAACGAATATTACCATAGCTTCCTTTAAATATATTTTAAGTAAGGCATGATAATTCTGATCATAGGCCAAATCATGGGACGGTATATGGTCCGTCTATATATTTGTACATCACGTTTATTTATAGCAATGCTGTTCAACGAACTTTAATGTTTCAATTCAAACTCCCACCATATTCAATGGTTTCCTGCACTGCACAAAGCAAATGAATAGCCTCTACGCAATATATTTTCTAATTTTTGCATTTTCTCTTGGAGAACAAGCCTGTAAATATCCGAACAAACAGTCCACTCACTGGCGGGCTTACAATTCCAAGGGACATTTTCTATTTGCATTTGATGAGTACTTTGCATACAAGAACAATTGTGTTTTTTCCTATTCAAAGAATGCTCATTTACACTCTTGGACATTTGCCAACGCGAGATATTCTAGTGAAAATCCTAAGGAATGTGAAAAGTTTAATGAGAAGACTGGAACCACAATTGATTTTACTTACAGATTTGATAAAATGATGTTTGGAAAAGAAATGGAAATTTTCAACAATTCCAGAGGAACCCTAATTGGCTTGTTGAAAAGCGATTGCTCAATTGCTTTGCAAACATCGCCTTCCAATGACAATTGGTTCACTGGTTATAAAATAAAAGAAAATCTTAATTATAAATTATATAAGATGTGTGCATCATTAGTCACTACAGAAAATGAAGACGTTGATTATTGTGATTAATTTATTTATTAGTAATTAGTTTTAAGTGATCATTAATAAGTGTATTAAGCAACAGTAAATACAAATGTATTTCATCTGTTTTTTGATCGAGAACGGCCAATTTCTAAAAATATATTGTAATTTTAAAAATTTGTTTGGGACATAAATCAGCTAAACTGCAATTATTGTATTATCGTCCCGCATTTTAACTAAGTAACTTATATTTATTTTAATCTTACTTAGTACTGCGAAAAGATATTAATAGTAAATTCTGGTATCAAAGGTGGCTTAGATTTACAATCACACTTTTGAAAAGAGTGGCTCGTCATCCACAAACACATTTTTTGCCTGAAAATGATAGTTTTAACTTGAGGTTTGTTCAACTTTTTTATGTTTGTTTGTCTTCCCTAACAATAGACTGGGCAATTAGATTAGACACGAATAAATTATCTGAATTTGGTCAGGCAAAACTGTTATTCCGCTTGTTCTATTAGTCTCAGAGATAGAAGTGGGACCTGAATTTTTGTCTAAGGTTGGCCCTCCACATTTAAGTTAATGCCGATTGCATGATTTTAGGCCTATTTTATGATAGTTGCCAAAGAAATATAATACAATCTACACACAGAAATTGAAAACATAATTGAATTTTATAAGAGTATGGGATGCTAATGAAAAATTTAAATTTAATTTTATTTCTTAACACATTGCTTATATATTATATATCATTCATTGTCACGCAAACGGTTTGGGTTTATTTGCCATGCAATATTGCGTAATAGGCAATTTCTTTGAAATTTCAGCATATTATTCAAATTCCTTGACCAAAGCAGCCCATGTCTTCTCTAGTTTGCCAGTTACACTGAAATCTGGAAAAACAATAAAATCCTAGCACATCGCATGACTCTTTCTATTGAATACATTCAACAATCGCAACAGTTCGTTTGCTATTTGTCCGTACGACCAATCTGAATGTTGAGCTTTAAGACTAAAAATGTGTGAACTCGCACATCTAGATTTTTTTTGGTTACCAGCCCTCGAAATGTCTTGGAAATGCGCATGCTATGGCGCTATGCTGATGGATGCTTGCCAATCGTCATGAAAAAAAAACAATGCACACACAAAATAACGTAAAATACCATCAAAACACGTAACAAACATATTAAAACAAATCCACATAATTTGGCAAATCGTTTCGAAACTTATGACTCACCCTTTAGGTTTCATCGCGCCTTTTGGCATTATTGTGTTTAGCACGTGAGCCGACTGTTCAATAGTTACCCTGAACGCTGTACCTACGTCCAACTCTGAGTAGTAGATCTACGAATTCACGGGAAGCATTACTCATATCACTTTCATCATAG
Organism: Hofstenia miamia; assembly: GCA_900660155.1. Classification (NCBI taxonomy): domain Eukaryota; kingdom Metazoa; phylum Xenacoelomorpha; order Acoela; family Hofsteniidae; genus Hofstenia; species Hofstenia miamia. The sequence goes on from CABFPE010000284.1 coordinate 169,509, forward strand.
GCATCCTGCCTTAAGATTATGGGCATATGTCTGAATAACACATTGGTATATTTCCGAGTAATCTACATAGATGTACTTCTTGACTGCATTGCTAAGCTTAGGATATATGATACAATTTGTTACCTAATCAAATCTTACATTGCAAAAAAAATTGAAGCAGCTGCAAAAATAAGTTTTGAACTAAAAGGAAAGATGTCTTAGTAAAATAGAACTAATAGCTATATTATATTTCTCGAAGGTCATGTTTATCAAGAAATTGTCCATGTTTTTTGGAAGCTATTTGAATTAAATCATATGTGCTATTCACCACGTATTTATAAAAATTTTTTCTTGCCTTTTTTATTACAATCATCTATTAAATTTCAAAAATCTAAATTTATACAAATCACAATCATTCTGCATTTATGGTAGAGATCACAAATATCTTTTAATTATCGCAATAAAAAAGAGCTTTATTTGTTGTAAATCATAGTGTGCATATTAAAGTATATACCTTAAGCTTCAAATGCAAAAAGCAATATAATTGTTGAATTCATATTGTGAAAGATTTAATTTGAATTATATTAAATTCTTAACACGCCCTAAAACCCTTGGGTCGAAAAATTTTTCATTGTCATAAAGTTTTAAAAATCTTAGTAAAATATTCTTAGACGTATCTATTCAGGGGTCGTCAAAATATTTACTTACATAACTAATGATAATGAGGGAATTCTCATATTTATGAAGAAAAATATTTTTTATTTATAGTAAATTTTAGCAATGTCTGAAGAAATGTTCGCAGTTATAATTGTTTTAGAGTTTGTAGGTTCCTCTAAAATTAAACACTGTAGGATTATATTTTGGTTTTTTCTACATCTAAAAGCTATAAATGGGTGAAGTCGTCTAGATTTTGGCCTATTTTTCAAAATCAGCAGATGAATCGGTTAAGTTTTTTGTGAGATTTTTCCAAGTCTAGATCGTTCCAACAAACAGGGTAATAGTTGTGCGATGGGGTTATGTTGTTTTTTATTTACGCTATATATTTGGATTCACTTAACTATAGCCAATTTTATAAATTGGTCTTCTACATTGTAAAGTACAAGGAATTATTTTTTTTCCTGAATTTATGTTTATTTTCTGTTTTCTGTGTCCATCACCTTTCGAAACCAAAATAGTTTATAGAACAACATATTCTACATCTACGATGCCCCTTGATAGTCCTAATTGAAATGTGGTGTAATGCTCGATGTAAACTAACTATATTTACCATAGAGATTTTACATTGTAGTTAGAGGAAAGAACCTAATCTTCACACTTTAAAGTGAAGTTTGGGCCTGTTTCACCTTCTGGCAGTTTGCATTCACTACTCTGGAAATCTTTTCCAAAACATTACACAATTTTGGAGCTTTTTAATCCGGTGATACATATTAAAAATTTTGTTATTTTGTACCTAGCTATTCACGTTTCGAAAGTACCTTATTTTCAATTTTTGGGATTGTGCATGATGTGAAACAAAATGTCAATGATTATATAGGTCATCGAATTAAGTTTTTTCACAGGATGACAACGTAGCGTGACGTCAGTGACGAACATAAACTTACCATTTATGTCCATGTCCAGTCTGCCCCAGGAAGCGCTAGGACACGCTCATTTAAAATTATGCAATTTCAGCCCATTTTTATGATTTTGCCAACCAATATCCTTCCATTTTTGGGTTTCAAAAAATAATAGTTTGAAGAATTTCTAATAATATCTAAACACTAACATTATATGTAGTATATATGATTAAGTACTCATATAATAATATTGGTTTACTATCTCCTAATTTGCAAATCGCAACCGGTTTACTCATTGCAAAACTAAAAAATGTTGAAATCCAAAACAGAATTGTTTCACCAAATTTCATTCTTAAAAAACTGTATTGGTATGTATTGTTTTCATATACTGTCCCCTATGTTTTTCTTCATATTAAAGATTCTATTGAGTTGTCCCATGAGTTCTGTTAGAGCTCCAAAAAACTGATAAGTTTAACGATAATTAACTGGGAGGTTTTCGAATTATTTGGTCCTTTTATTTGAATTTGATGAGTATTTTGCATACAAGAACAATTGTGTTTTTTCCTATTCAAAGAATGCTCATTTACACTCTTGGACATTTGCCAACGCGAGATATTCTAGTGAAAATCCTAAGGAATGTGAAAAGTTTAATGAGAAGACTGGAACCACAATTGATTTTACTTACAGATTTGATAAAATGATGTTTGGAAAAGAAATGGAAATTTTCAACAATTCCAGAGGAACCATAATTGGCTTGTTGAAAAGTGATTGCTCAATCGTTTTTCGAACATCGCCTCCCAATTACAATTTGTTGTTTGGTACTAAATTTTAAGAAATTCTTGATTACAAATTAAATATGACGTGTGCATCAATAGTCACTACAGAAAATGAAGACGTTGATTATTGTGATTAATTTATTTATTAGTAATTAGTTTTAAGTGATCATTAATAAGTGTATTAAGCAACAGTAAATACAATTATAATTTGTCTATTTTTTGCTCGAGAACAACCAATTTCATAAAATATATTGCAATTTTAAAAACGCGTTTGGGACAAATTTGGATTTTGGGTCTTAGGTTAGTTTTGGGTCTTAAAACCCAAGACTGATTTATTAATATAAAGTTAACCGTAATCTTAAATCTAAGACTTTTTAGTTATCAGATTATATTTTAATTTTTAAATTTACAAACTTGGTCAAAATTTCCACGTTTCAATCATATTAGCAGCGCAAAGCCATAACTTGTTGTGAACTGAGTAGCTTCGCATATCAGTGGGTAGAGCTGCGTTTTCAGAGGCTCAAGTCGAACGAAGTTTTTCCAGTGAATCTCTGGTATTTTCAAAACTCCACTCAAAACTTAGTGAGCAGTCAGTTCAAAGTCGGCTATTTATATCGATAAATTTTAATAAACACATGAATTAAATCACTGGAGGAACACAGAAAAGTGTGACAGAGAAGAGAGCAACAAGTGGTTAAGGAAAGCAGGACTTAAAAGAAAAACAGAAGCATTGATAATGGCAGCACTGGAACAAGCAATAAGAACAAACTGGGTGAAGAATCATATAGACAGAATAGTGGAAGTAAGTGATAAGTGTAGGCTATATAAGAAAGAGGCGGAGACAGTAGATCATCTGATAGCAGAGTGTGAGAAGTTAGCACAGAATGAGTATAAGTTCAGGCATGACTAGGTGGGAAGAATAGTACACTGGAGTTTGAGCAGGCAGCATGGATTGGAAGCAGGAGACAAGTGGTATGAGCACAAGCCACAGGGCGTCATAGAAAATGAGAAGTTTAAGATACTGTAGGACTTCAACATACAAACAAGCAAGGTGATAGAAGCACGGAGGCCATACATAGTAGTGGTAGACAAAGAGCAAAGATTAGGAACAGTGAGAGACATAGCTGTACCAAAGGACAAGAGTGTAGAAAGCAAGGAGAAAGAGAAGATAGCAAGTACAGGGAGTTGGCAGAGGAAATAGAAAGGCTGTGGAAGTTAAAGAAGGTCAAAGTAGTCCCAGTAGTAATAGGAGCACTAGGAGCAGTGAGTAAGAAGCACAACAGATACTTGGAGGAGTTGGGAGTACCAAAGTGGGGAGGAGTGGTAGCACAGAAGGCAGCATTGTTAGGTACAGCTAGAGTCCTGAGGAAAGATCTCAGACTCCCTTGGAACTGGTGAGTTCCCCGAGCTGAGAGGAATACCAGAATGAAGCTGTGAGATGTAAAAATATAATAATAATAATAATAATAACAATAATGAAGGACTTTATGAAGGCAAACAATACAAAAATATAAAAACAAAAGTCAAGTTTTACGGCAGCGAGGATAGCCATAAGAGATAAAGCAGGAGCAGACGGAAGATTAGGCGAAGTGGGAGAGGGGTCTGGCAGTATTGGGAAAAATCGGATTTAAATTAAAAAAAAATCGGATTTTTTTATATACATCGGATTTTTTTTCAAAATTTCTATTTTCCCCAAACAATCTTCTAAGGTAGTAAGCATTAAAAATCCTTTTAATACTACTATTTTTGAAATACAAAAATTTAATCAATTTTAAATATACTCAAGATAAAAAACACTTGTTTTTTATTTTTTTGTAGTGTATGCCTTCAGCGGCTAAATAAAGTCATTTATTATTATGCAAAACAATAAATTCAGAGCTTGCCAATTCATTCCAATATCAGAGCAATGTCTCAAAGCAACTAAAATATACTACTTGTATCTCTTTTAGTGTACTTGATTTAAATCAATAGTTGAACTAATAATACGTTTTGATTTAAATCAATGATTTAAATCGAGTGATTTAAACTGCCCAACACTGGGCTCTGGAAAGAGGAAAGACATCAAAGAATTCTTGAAGCTCGGGGCGAGCAAAAAAATCAATAGCTGTTGAAGGGTTGAGAGTCAAAATGTAATTACCAGTAGCACAAGCACCATCAGAACAAGTGGACCGGGAATTAGGGAACTTTATGAAATCAAAAGGATCTAAATTAAAGGATCTAATTTGCGAGTGATCAAACGATTGAACAGGAGGAGATCCCAGGCATGGAAGTAGAGAGACAGCGGGAGAGTGCGAATTTGAGAAGAGCCTCTTTGTACGGCAAGGGAGAGATCAATTTGAAAGCACGCTTCTGGAACCGTTCCATGAAGTGGAACAAGGCACGAGAAGGCCACCAACAGGGAGAAGCGTAGAGAAGATATGGCGCGAGGAATGGACTTGAATAAAGAGAGTTTCACAGCACTGGAGGAATTGAAGGGAACTTTGCTAAAAAAAGGGCAAAGAGCGAGGAATTATCTTTGCGGAGACGCAAGGACAAATGTCCTGAAAAATTAAGTTTGCAGCAAGTTGAACTCCAAGATCTATGCAAAACAAGTGTGAAAGGCTACAATTGCTTGTGAGTCTTGGCGAAACTAACAAAGGAGTTTGATGGGAAAACAGGAGAGTTCCTGCTTCCTTAAACAGAAATATGGCCATACTGCCCGGTGGGGGAGCCCTGGAAGGATTTTTGAAGATGACCAGAAATCGCTCATTGATACAGTAATCAGAAAGATATTTACTAGATCATCGCTCAATTTCTGCATCAGAAAGAACCATATAGAGAGGTTGAGGGCTGCCGGCTATAAGAAGAAACAAAGAAGAAATCCGGAGTTGAGGAAAACACTACAATTTTCTAAACAAATGCAATGTTGCCTCTGTGAAATGTGTGCATGACAGACGAGTGCTTATTCTATTTACATCGGAACACTATATAATTGTGGTATAAGTCTGGCAATATAGTGGGAAAAAGATGCCACAATTTTCACTTCATGTTATGGTTTTGGGTGTAATATCCAACCGAGGATTGTAGATGACTGTTGTTGGAGGCTATGTTGATTCCCTGTTGGTGGCCTTCTCGTGCTTGCTCCACTCCATGAAACGGTTCAGAAGCCTGCTTTCAAATGGATCTCTCCCTTGCCCTACAAAGACGCTGTTTTCAAATTCTCCACTCTCCCACTGTCGACTACTTCCATGCCTGTGATCTCCTGTTCAATTGTTTGCTCACTTGCAAATTGGACCTTTATGTTTTTGATTTCATAAAGTTCCCTAATTCCCTGTTTACTTGCTCTGATGGTGCCGTCACGTTCTCCATTCGTCGTCCCAAGAAACATCGCACCCTTTCTTCGTTTTTTAATCGTGTTTGTGCTACTGGTAATTTAAAAAGTTTTCTCCGCTCCATCACTAAGCCAATTTCAACATCTCATAATAAAATTTTACATATTATTCACTTACTGTCTCTTTTCTTACGCATTTAATGCAACCATCTTATTACCTCATTAACAATTATGTATTTATTAAGGTTGATCATCTATTTATTGAGCTCTTTGTTTAATTTATTACTCACATATATTTTATCTCTCACTTCTTATCAAAAATGATTTTTACCTATCTAAATTTGTCAAAGATTTCTCGATTTCATATGTTTCAAACTCCGTGATTAATCCTTATGTCTGTTTATAAGTTTTTGTCTTCTAAAAGCATTCAATTCCGTTTATCATACAAAGTGACATTTGTAACTCCACGAATTCACTTTCGTCGAAGTTGTTAATTCGAAATATTTAACCTATTTTTTCAAGCAGATCTTATTCTCTGCCTAATTGTTTGTGGAGATTTTAATTATTTGCCGACTGATTGGTTAAATGTTCTTGGTTTGAAAAAAGTAACTCGTCTGTCAACTACGGGTTGTGCTGAGATATATATTGCATACTGCAGCAAACAATTTTTTAGAGTAGCGAATCAATCAAACAAAGCTTATTTTGAGATCATTTAGACGTGTTTTTTGCATTCCTTCTGTATATATAGCACCAAAACGATTTTTTAGTTACTTCAGGCTGTACAACAAAGCAAACAGGACGTTGTTCATGGTTGAATTGGCGAAGGTGAACTTTGGAATCATTGAAACACTTAATGATCTAAACGAAGCACTGGAATACTTTATACATTTACTTGTTAGTGTACTTGACATATGTTGCCCTTTGAAGAAAGTGAGAATGAAGCCTAAAGATCCATTTTATGTTACTCCGTATGGCAAATATCTTATGCAGAAAAAGGTACATGTTGTCAAGAAAAAATTAGTTTGATGCAACCGGTCTGTATTAAACCAACAAATGTCAAAAAATGATAAACAAGGGACTAAATATGATGGAATAAAGTCAAAGTTCTCACCGGCAAATACACAAATGGACGTATCCCTGAACATATTACGGCTTCTAGTTTGAATAAATACTTTGCTTCTATCTGTCGCACGGACTCTTATACTATTCCTACTACTGCTGATACTTGTGGATTTCCTGTTCCTTATTTTACTGAAAATCATATACTGTTTTGTTTGAAATCATTGAAGAAAAATGCATGTGGTGTTAATTCCATTCCATATTGGGTATTTAAATACAATGCCGAGTGTATCACTTTTGCGCTTACCCATATTTTAAACAAAAGCATCTCAACGGAAATTTTCCCAATTGCTTAAAAATAGCTGTAATCAAACCGGTGCCAAACACCAATTATCCAATAAGTGAACAAGATTGTAGGCCATTACAATAGCACAAGTTTTTGAAAGATTTGTTTTAAGGTCTATGATACGGATCCATATAATAATCATATAGCAATCAGTTTGAATTTAAGAAACTTGGATCAACGTCGTCAGCCTTCACAAAATTCGCTTTTTTCATGAAAGAAAATTTGATTATGTTAGGTTGCTTGCGTTAGATATGTCAAAGGCTTTCGACAGAGTTGACCATTTCATTCCAATTAATAAACGCAATGAATCCTTATATTACTAATTGAATATCAAGCTTTTTATCATGCCGCTCACAGTAAGTGGATTTCAAAAATGAATTATCGCTTCTTTGTTTTGTTAATCAGGGCATTCCCCAGGGGACCGTGCCTAGACTGATCTTATTCAATATTGTATAGACGATCTACAAATACCGGATAAGATAACTCAATTTATGGTCAAGTTTGAAGATGACACAAATCCAGGTTGTGCCAGAACTTTCACCCATGGTGATAATGCAGATGAAATTATTTTTACCATCAAAGAATGGTGTAATTCGAATAATTTTAGCTTGAATGCAAGCAAGTCTTAACAAATGACAATTTTCTTTTGTAAAATTCCGATAACATTGCTTTTTGCAACTGAATTAAACTTTCTTGGCATTAGATTTAACAAAAGTTTTCATTTCGTTCGCAGATAGATTATTCTGCAAAAAACTAAGTTTGCTTTTTTATTACTAAAACCTAGATTAAGTGGTTACAATCCATTCGATTTGAGTTTTCTTTCATTCATTAATCATACCCGTACTTAGTGACAGTTTGGGGTGCCAGGGCTTTCAAAGTTTGATGAAAATGAAGTTTGGAATTTGAATACCTTTCAAACTTTTAGTTGAAAATTTGAATATTATTAAATTTAAAATTTGATTTGAAATTTGATAGTTTAAAAATTGGTTTTCAAGTTTGATATTTCTTATAAATAATTCATACAGATTTTACCTATATTTTTGTAGTAATATGGAATATATATAGTAGAACATAATTTTATCCTAGATAATACATTGTTTGTATAGAAAGAAAATATTATTATTATACATATTGCATAGAGACATAATGTGTAGTGAATGTCCCTGTGACTTTTTGAATGTTGAAATTGCTTATTTAATTATTCCAAGTAAATTAAGAAAACTAAGAAATATTCATGTCATCATGATACGTACATTCAGTTTGCAAAGTGTGTTCACTATTAGCTTAATTATCAAATATGCTAAAGGAAGGAGTCCCAAAATTAATTATTAATGCATGTCAGAGGTCTTCATTATTAACAATAATTCCAAATGTATTATATATTTAAAAATGTATCATAAAAAATGTTTAGGAAATTTAATAGTGTTAATTTGTAAATTTTTGCAAAATTTGAATATCAGTTTGCTCTTTAGCCTTCAAAGTTTGGTTTGAAATTTGAATTTTGCAAAATTTGAATTGAATTTGAAATTCCTGGCTGGTGCCACACTACTTGGAATGCTCAACTCAGTTCAGAGAAGAGCAACAAGGCTCGATATAGTGTCGGGATATCGCCCAATTCAATTCTACATCGAAAAAGCTGATGAAGATTTTAACGCTCTAACTACCATGGCATGTCTAGACACCCCACACTTGCTAATTTCAGTAATTTTATGCATAATAAACAGACGGTATAATTCACAGCAAGAGTTTGTTTATTTAAAGGGTTACTAAACATCGTGTATGTCATATCAAGCAAAGTTGCGGTTGCCATGGAAATATTTGCAATTAAAATACAACTGTCGTTTTTACCGTGGGGTGTCTCAGTATTCATCGTTAGTGAAAGTAAATCAAAATGAATACTAGACCAGCTCGACAAGCTGCACTACATGTAGCTGGATTCTTAGCTGATATTTTCAACAGCAGTAGTGAGAGTGAAGGAGATAATTCTATAGCCAGTGGTGAAGAAGAGATTGAAGACATTGATGTTGATAATTTTTCTAGTGGTAAGGTTATTTTATAACACACTAGTAGTATTATTATTTTAAAATCTTGAATTTAGATGATTCCAATGGCTCTGACAATTCTTCCAGTGACAGCGATAGCATGACTAATCATGAAAATTCACAACACGTTTAAAAAAATGGTAATGAATAATGGTCAAAGTTCCCAGTCAATCCATCAGCTGGGAGAGTTCACGTGCAAAACTGTGTCACTCTTTGCTGATTGGCTATTAAGCAAATGTGTTGCAAATCTAGATAGCATTACTAAATCTAGCGGCGTCGTTTCTAGATAGATATTGTGCTTGAGACCGCTGGAGCAGTTTCTTAATTAATATGCAAATTTATATAATTAAATGCTTTTTTAGCTCAAATGATTTCAAAATATACCAATTTGTATTCTCTTCAATTATTTAGAGTTTTAAGTATATGTTTATAAGAATTTCTAGTGGGGTCGAGCCCCATTACCCCCTAAAGACGCGACGCACTGAGTATAACCATGTAACAAGTGATTTATCGATGTGTTTCGATAACATTTAATTTATTACTCTATTTTATTCTATATTCAGCATTAAACAGTTTGTTAAGTTAGAGGCCTTAATTGAAAATTTCCCGCGCATATTTAGGCAATATGGAATGAATAGAAACCCACAAATTTGCCAAACCTTAAAAACTCACTAAATGCGAAAAGATGATAAAAAGCTTAATAACCCTGTATATTGTCCACAATTGTGTTTGAAAGTTCATTTAGGTTTTCTGGCATCACAGCAAAAATTCCATTTTAAAGCACAATATCTTGAAAAAACCTAATACATTAACCCTGACCGCCTCAAATATGGAGTGTTTATACAGATTATCAATCTATACCGTAGCATTCTGACAGTTATTAAATGTGGTTGAAACCTCCAATTTGTCAAAATCGCACACTCACATTTTAAAAGTGCATTGGAACTTATAAATTGTATGCTAATTTTTTATTATAAAAGTACATGCATATTTACACACTCTGAAATCTAGAATTATATGTTAACAAATTTTTAATAAGAATTTACAAGCTAATTCGGAAAAATTCAATAAAATTCGCAAAAAACCAATCTATTCGGGAGAAATTCACACACACAGAAAATCACACCTCAACTGGAAGTATATTTTCTAGTTAAATGTTTTATAATTTCTAATGTTCAACTAATTTTATTGAATGGAAAATCCAAAGAAAGCTATAACTTTATCGGAAGATAACTTACAGCATCTTCACTATATCAAACTGAAAATATTTTCTATTTTACCTGAAATGCTCTTCTACCAAAAGAGTTTCCTTTTATGTTTGAAACAGATGAGCTCATTCAAATATTGCTAAAAACTGTTCAGTGTATTATCCTATCAGAAATCAAAAGATGTTTTCTGGACACTAAAGTGTTCATATTCAGACAACTATAATCAAAAATGGGGGATATTCATGAAATTTTAATTTTTTTTGAAATGGGCTAATTTTGTATATATTTGCGTGATAATTCCAAAAAAAGGTGTACCAGACCCTGAAATTTTATAGTTTTTGTTTAATTTGATTTTTATTTCCAAATCCCATTACCCCAATTTCATTGGTTTGACGTAATTTCAGTGTAAACAAATTTGCTCTTACATGTTTATTTAAATATTTACTACTTTGCTTTACATGTTATCAAAGTTGATTCATTGAATAATAAAGTAGCTTGGCTATGATCATAATATTAACTCAATGATCCATTTATTGACCATATATGATACCTTTCACTTTAAACTAGCAATTTTTGTAGTAATTTAACAACTTTTGGTATATTGAAGATTAGAGCTAAATTTTAGTTTTAATGATTAGTTTTATTTTATAGTTTTACTTAAATGAATTTTCGAAAAGCAAATTCACTTAATTTGCCAACAATCAATGGAATGGCAGTTGCTGGATTTTTTAGCAATTTTGCATTATTTAATTAATCAGTGTAATTTGCTAGTTTATAATATCCATCTTAAAATTGTTTAGTTTCTGGTAATATAAGTACTGTTTTGTCCAAGGCTGTAAATTGACAACATTATCTGATCATTAGGTACAGAAATAAACCAAGAATTGGTCATCTTGGATTGTACCTAAAGTAGTTTTGTTACTTGGATGAATTACCAATGTTACATCTATAAGTTATAAGTTCTATGTTATTCTGTTTCCCAGAATCATGGCTGTACTGTAAATGCTATTTAAACCTTCTGCAGAGTCAATTAAGTTTCTAGTTAAGTTTCCCTACCAGCCCATGATCAGCTGGGATAGTTTTTTCCCCTGATCACTGTGAGACTTCAGAGAAAGTTACCTATCAATGTGTTCATTAACTTCCTCACCCTTGAAGGATGGTGGCAAAGCCTTTAGTGTGTCTTATTTGGCTGATGTCAATCATTAAATTTCTTGTTTGTTTCACTTTCATTAGTGCTTTAATATGTTGGATTTATTACCAAATACTGCCATGTTTGTCTTTCCCAATTCAGTCTGTTAGTTATTGTTACCTCCTTAAGTAGCTTTCTGCTTTTGTGTGTGTGGAAGTACTCCCTACTGTCAGTTTTGGAAATTATTGTGTTACTCTCTAAGTTATAATGGATTCTAGTTGTACTGTTGTTTACTCTCCTACTTTTGGGACTTCTCCAATTCAGAGTGTCCCCTGTGCAAGTGTTGGTAACCAGGACATTACCCCTTGCACCATTGGATCATTACTTAATTTTTCCCAACCTTCTTCTCCCACTCCAATCACCCAAAGGATGGATCAGAATGCCTCTACCATCCCGTACAGCAATGCACGTGCAATGAGCCCATCATATCATTGAAACTTATGCCATATTATGAACACACAGAATGCTCCTCCAATTCCCCTTTGCCCTCATAGCTTTGCTAGTGTTATTAATCCGTCAAAACCCCAGTCTAATGTTCACCTTGCTGAAATCAATCATTTGAAGGAAGCTTTATCACAACAAGTTGCTTTAAGAATGGAAAGTGAATGCCACGTGGAATCCCTCCAGGCTGAAATCAACACCCAACATGTGGCATACCAGTGGATGGAATGACAGATGCTGGAGTCAACATTTGCCCTGGAATTGCAAATTCATGAATTGAAGAGTGCTGTCAACAACTCGCATCATCAAGAGGAAGTGTCATCTAATAGGAATGATGAATATGTTACCCATACTGTATTTAACAAAGCATTGGAGGAATTAGCTGAGAGGATCATTGGTCAAGTGGTTCAGTTAGTGGGTGAAAGCCATCTCCCTCCAGCTGCTCCTTTGTTCAGAAGAAGTCATGAGATCATCCCTAATTCTGTTTCGTGTTCCACCAGTCCTTCTAGTAGTCAGCCTATGTTCACACAATCTGCTATTGCGCAGGTGTCTACTTTAACCACTGGAGCCACTCCCCAAACAGGGTTTGTACAGTCATTTCATGATCCAGTAAGCACTGTTGTAGTTCCCGCGTTTAAGGAACATGTGAGTGATACTAGTCCACTGACCAGAAAAGCTGGCATGAAAGACCAGCTGAGATACTGAGATTCTATTCTTCCTCTCAAGTCCAATGGACAGATACAACTATATAGCAAACACTCTGTTCTTCCCAAATTCACCGGGCAAATTGACGCCATATCACAGTCTTTCAATGAATGGTTTTTCTTGTTTGAGTTAACGATGAAACAACACAAAAATTCACAAGAGTCAGCCGTCTCACAGTTCCCTTTATATCTTAGCGGACTGGCATACAATCAATACATGATGCTCAATCATAACATCAAAACTGACTACCAGCTATTGGTTGGTTTCTTTGAGGATCATTACCAAGCACCCCACATTAAACATCAGTATAAGACATTATTATGTGACATGTCCTTCAAATTTGGTGACGACATCCGGAATTATATCACCCAGGTCAAATGCTTGTTCTGTCTAAGTAGTCTCTCTAGAGAGTATTTGCGACACGATTTATATTCTTACATATGCTGAGGTTTTCCTCCATCTATCAGAAATCACTTGGAAGTTTGATGCGACCCTGAAGATAGCCTCCATGAGATTATCCAGAAGGCCATCAGTGTAGTTTACATGCTCCAGAATTCTCAAAGAATCAACAACAATATATCTAGTTTGTCGGGTATGTCTAGCACCAAGGAGGCCTGCAGCTGCCAAAAAAGTATTTGACTTATCATTGGTAAGATGTTTCACTTGCGGGGAAAAAGGACATCTTAAATCCCAGTGCAAGGCTAAAGTGCAGCTTATCGCAGATGGAGAAGGTTTCATTATTGAAGAGCCGCCAACTACTGAGTCATTGTGTGTTGATAATCTTGTTAACTTGGAGCCTGATCACCCAACTACATCTTTGGATTTAAATTAATTGGAGCGCCGTCTCCCATCAAATGTGCACAACATGTCTTAGTAATCACCCAGCTAATAAGGAAGAATTTAATAACTGTTGAGATGAATGGCAATATTTTTAACGCCACAGGTGATACTGGAGCCACAGCCTCCATAATCAGTGACGAGTGCTGTAAAGAGTTATGTTTAAATCAAGATTCGTTGGATCCCTCTGGTGCGAAGCTTATTGAAGCTTCTGGAAATCCTCTTTCTCTAAAAGGGAAGTTAAAGGTGCTTTGATAAAAATTCATGCGGAGCCCTTTGAAGTAGACCTTTTGGTAATAGACACGTCAAATCATCGCCTCCCATATGATCTCATCTTGGGAAATGATTTTCTGGAACAAAACTCTTGTGTTATCAATTTCAAAAATAACACAATTTCTATTAAAGACCAGGAAGCAATGCAATTGGCTACCATTCCTGAGAAGGAAGTCATCTTTAATCTGGACGAACCCATATCTATCGAACCCAAGCATTGGACTCGAGTTGCCATATCTTCTGATGCTAGTATTGATGGGGACATCATGATCTCAGGGCAGAGAGGCAAATACGTGCATGGAATCTCTTTCTTGCCAGATTTATGCAGAGTGACAAAAGGGAAAACATATGTTACTGTTCTAAATGGAGCAACTTCTCCTGTCAAGATTGGAGTTTCCCAATTACAGTTAGTAGGAGTGCCAGTCAGAGTTGAAAACATCCCGGTCACTTGTTTACCAATATGTACCGCCGTTCACGATCTAGAAGATCCTGTAAGTCCAGTGAAAGTACTGACAGTCACTGAGAATTTGCATCCGCACCTCAATCAAAGAGAGAGAAAGTCATTGGTCTCTTTACTTTATAGTAAGCATGATGTGTTTAACTATGGTACAATTAGCGTCAGTCAAGCATTAGGTGAGGAGCACGCAATTGAATTGAAGCATGATTGACCAATTAGGTTACCAGTACACAGTGTACCAGAAAATTTGAAACCTGAATATGAGAAGATCTTGAGTGATTTGATCGAAAGTGGAATAATACAAGGAAGTAACAGCCCTTACGCTGCTCGCACTGTGTTCATTCGCCAAGGCGAGAAGTATCTGCTGTGTATCAACTTTCGAAAGCTTAATGACATAACAATTAAGGATGCGTATCCCCTGCCGAGGATCGAAGACCTCCTCTATGACGCCAGTAAATACAAATTTTTTTCATGTCTTGACTTATGCAAAGCTTACTGGCAGGTACCTATGCGCCCTTCTGACATTTCAAAAACCGCCTTCATCACCCCTTATGGGTTATACAAGTGGAAGTATATGGCCTTTGGCCTATGCAATGCGCCAGCTACCTTCCAGCGATATGTCACTAAAGTCCTCAAAGATGGTGCCAACCTTCTTGAGCCCGGAATATTGGCTTATATAGACGACATCTTAGTTGCAAGTAACACTTTCAAAGAACATTTAGATAAGCTCGGTCGAACCTTAGATCTACTGCAGAGGGCAGGATTGAAAGTTAACGGAATGAAGTGCGCATTAGCTCAGACGAAAGTAATTCTTCTTGGCCCAGTAGTTGAACCTGGAAAAATCTCAATAAAAAACAATGCTAAAGATTTCTTAGAAAAGATCAAAATGCCACGGAGCTGCCAGGACGTTCAGCGATTAATGGGCTTCCTGAATTATTATGGGATGTTCATCCCAGACCTTGCTGACAAAATGAAAACGATTTCGAATTTATTAAAAAAGTCTGTCGACTTCAAATGGACGTGGCAGGAGCAAGAGGCTCTCAATGGCATAAAAACAGAACTCAAAAAGATACCGTCCTTGAACACTCCTGATTATTCTAAAGATTTTATAATTGATTGCGATGCCAGTGCTGTTGCTATTAGCAGGATCCTGAGCCAGGACATCAATGGAGTCAAAAGTCCTGTTCAGTACTTCAGTAGAAAACTCAGAGCTTCAGAGAAGAACTATGGCGCGACTAAGTGCGAGATGCTTGCATTAGTCGAATCACTGAAGAAATTCCGCTATTTCATACTTGGCCGTAAGTTCACTGTGAGAACCAACAATAGCGCTCTTGCTTGGTTAAAGAAATTTAGTGGCGACAAATCAAACATCATTGCCTGATGGATAGAGTACTTAAATGATTTTTCATTCACAATCAAACATTGCCCGGGCAGACTCCACCTGAACGCTGATTATTGGATGGCATTGCTGAGCTATGAGCTAGATCTCAAGAAGCCAAATGGGGAAAAGGTTCCTTTCTCATTCATCCCCCACACTGAGTATCAACTGATACCCGAGATCAATGCAGATAGAAATGGAAACCCCATCCTTACCATCCTCATGAGAGAGGAAATTTCTGAAGAGGAAATAGTTCGCCATCAACATCGTGATTGGATATTGGACCACATAATGAAAAGAATGAAGGATCCGTACTTCCCCACGTCTCCAGAAGTGAATTGTTATTTCCATTGTTACAACTGGCACGTGAACGGAAATGGTCTATTGTATGCGAAGAGCAAACATAACAATTGACTTGCCATCCCTGAGTATTTCAAAAGGGATCTAGTACGTAGAGTTCATGAAAGAGGCCACTTAGGCATCCTTCAAACTGAGAAAACATTTAACTCCAGATATGTCACCACTGGAATACGAGCTACCATAACAGACGTCATTGATAAATGCAAAAAGTGCTTACTCAACAACATCAATTACTTTCCTCAACAAAGTGCTGAACTGGAATCACGGTCTGCAGAAAGTTGTTGATCTCGAACAATTATCAAAGGACAACGAGGGTTTACAGTATCTACTTGTGATGGTAGACCACTTTACCAAATTCGCCCACATAATTCCTTTAAGTAGCACAACTGCAGAAAAAATCGCTGACAAAATAATTAAAGAATGGATCTTAAAATATGGACCCATGCGAAAATTAGTTTCTGATAGAGGTCCTCAATTTGAAAGTAATCTTTTATGTGCTTTACTGAAAGAACTAGAAGTCATTCACGAACTGACCACCACTTACCATCACCAAGCAAATGGATTGGTGGAATGATTAAACCGAACCCTTATAAAATTGATTTGTATAGCATTATCCCGAGCTGCAGGAAAACAATGGAGGCAAATTGTGGAATGCGTTGAGTATTTTTATAACACATCAGTTCATACAACCACTGGAGTGAGCCCCTTCAAAGCCATGTTTGGTCACAAGGCCACTACGTCTTTGGCAATGATGTTCCTGAAATACGCTGACAACAATGTGGAGAGCTATGTGAATAGATTAATTAATGATATGCAACAAATTCACTTGACAATCTGTCATAACACGAATCTGTCTAGTATAAGACAAAAGAAAACCTTTAATAAAAAGATATATGGTGAGCTGCATAAACGCGGCGATAGAGTCTTTGCTTATCTGCCCCGAATTACCACGGATAGTAATCAAGTACGGAAACTCACAAATGATTGGCAAGGCCCCTTTATGATAGAAAAGGTGCTTGATCATAACACTTATACGTTAAACAACAGTAAAACGGTACATTTTCAAAGGCTCAAACGAGCTATAAAAGATATAGAGCATGTGATAATAGATGACAATAATGAATTTATGTTAGTAGACAAGGGTGTCAATGTGTATGAAAAATATGATAATTTAACTAGTTTTTCTGAGGATGAATTTTCTGACACCTAGTACAATTGTGATAATATTAATTCTGATACCTTAGAAACACGTACGCTCCCCCAAAGAAGGGCGAGAACTACTTACGCTTATGATCCCAACATTTGGGATTTAAATCTTATAACTCCATTTAGGAATGAAACCAGTAAATCGAAAACAAGTGTTGCCAGCTCCACCAGTCCACCATCAAGTGAGAAGGTAGCAGACTTGACCAAGATGCCTCATCTAGGCGTGAGAGACATGTATCTCTGCTTCCTGAGGCGCGCACAAGGAAAAGAGGACGTCAGGGTGGTGCTGAGGAGAGTCTGATTCCGTGTGGGCAACACGTTGCTCCACAACTCGGAGAGCAGACAGCATTTCCCACGACGCCCTCCACATCTCGCCCCTACATGGAGAGACACGTTTCCCCACGTGCGTGAGAGGAGCTGGCCACACCTACATTACAAACTGATAATTTGAGAGTACCTTTTAGTGCTTTACAACTTGTAAATACCCCCCATAAGAGCGACTTGATAGCCCCTTTGACCTCTTCTACTGCCACTTCTACTGTGAGATCTCAGAAGACAGAAGAAAGAAGAAGAAAAATATCCAAAGTTGGTGATGAGACCCTTCACCCGTACTACATTGCCACAAGAAAAGCTACAGCCGTCATCCATGATAATATATCAGATGAAACCAAAGATCAGCTCCGCCATACATACATGAACTGCTCTATAGACGTTATTCCCTTTGTCATAGATGCCTCCCGTCGCCCCAAAATTAATACAATCATTGCCTATGATTCCAGAATGATGGAAAGCTTGAGTTGTCTGTACTGGCGCAGCACTGTTCACACCTTTTTCGATGATGACTTTAACATCTACAACTTGTGCCAGTTTTTGAATAGTGGCAAAACAATCGACAGTTTCGAGTGTGTCAACATTGATTTTCAAAACCTCCTCTTTATTTGCTTTCTACAAATAACTGAAATACAAACGGAGGATATCATGGAGCTAAAGTAGAGGGCATCCGTCTTATAATAATAGTCCGCAGTGAGTACGAGACTACCGTACCCGAACCTATAGAGAACCTATATTTTCATATGGAGAATTTTTTGATATTATCAAAAGAGGATTACACTTCTATATCATCACACTCAACAAGCCACCTCCCCATCACTAGGCTCATATATACAGATTTACTTTTGTGTCAGAGGGTACCATCCCACTGTCTAGCCATCAACCAGAAATTGATAATTGATGTGATGCTCCAATCACAGACCTTGGAAGTGACAGACCCCAACACTCCATTGCTAGTTACAGTAACTGACATGAGAGTAAGTTTCGCATTCGCCCAAAGCAGCCAACTATTAAACAAGATTCAAACTGTTTGGTCTGATCTGAATGCAGACTTCAACCCTGAGACTGATTGGCCCTGCCTAGATATATCGAGCCCTTCGCAAAGTTACCACTCATCAGTGGAAAGAACTCTTTGAGACATCAAAGTCTCCTACAACACCCAAGATAAAAAGAATTTTAATGAAAGTCTCTTTGCAGAGAAAAATTTACCGGACATATATGCCAGAGGAGCCATTTGGATACTCGTGATATACCTCACAAAGGAGCCCCACTTACAGATACCCATGTCACATGAAAAGAGGTTGTCCCTCACAAAGACAACAATTCATGAGTTAGCTGTCTGCCCATTGACATGGAAAGTAAAGAACTGGCTGCTCTATAAGTGTAGTCCTCCCTCCTCTCCTGGAAAAATGATATTATGCCTGACTGGTGGGGGCGAGCAGTGTTACTGGCAAGATGTTGATTATGTTAACTAGCAATCAACTTGCAATTTGTCCATCAGACATTAATATTTTCTCTGATATGGTTAAAAAATACATGTGGGGTGCAACCACCAAAACTAAATTTGCTATCTTTCATTCAGATAATGCTCCTCTGAGCATGAGACGATTTGTAGAGCAATTGCCTGGATCAACACACAAATTTCTTGATCAAGTCATCAAGTTCAACATCTGCGGTAAAAATGAAGCTCTGTTCAGCATGCAGCAAATGAAGTATCCCAAATGCGGGTATGGTCAATTCATCGAGTCAGCCAGGTATGTCAATAAAGAAGGTAAAAGTATTCCCATCACCATTTTCGACCAGGTGATGCGGACGCCAGAGCAATTTTTCGAGAGGAGGAGTTACTAGCATCATCAGCAATACAAATGTCTCCCCACATTCAGGATTTGATTGAAAGAGTAAATCTGGAAAAATTTGGAGGTAAAGCAATCTCTCATAAGCCAACAAAGCAATGGTCCATAACAGAAGATGAATGTATTTTTATGGTTGAGCATGATCCTAGTGTACAGCAGAGAGTTCTGGTCAACAGCCGCGATAAAGATGTCCTTTCATTGATGAAGTGGTGCCTCACGGAGATGTTCACCAAGGAGGAGTTGGTAATTCTACAATCCCCGGGGCGACACATTGCTCTGGACATAGAATGCACCATTTCCTGTGTATGAATCTCCACGCAACAGATTGAACGCCTACTCCAAAACAGACTCCAAGGAAAGTTCTGGGATACCATCAAGGATGCTCACATAAATTATCCGGTAATGATAGGGACCACCACTCTAGCCTCCCCTGCAAAGTTCAGTGAGATAGAAAAGAAGATAAAAACTTCAAATCTTTTATGTATCCCACCGCCTATGATTGAAACCCTGTTGATCCAGCCCAAATGGAAAGTAAGAAAGCCCAAAAAGAAGGTTGCTGCTCATTTATCTGATCACATTAACTTTGTAAACAGTAAACAAGAAGCAATCAAAGCTAGTAGAATGGGTGAGTACAAAGTTGTCCAAGAGAAACTCATAGCAGGAGGAAATTCCGAACGTGTATTCATTGATGGCAAGCTCACCATAACGGACATTTTTATGCGTGGATTACCAATTCATATGCAATTGCAATCAATCCAGGAAAGACTCGCCACACTGCAGCCTCGTGTGCTTATACTCTTCCAAGCAGTTGGTGACTTGATGTGGGTGAACAATGTTGAAACTGTTACTCAGTACTATGATGTGACAAAGAGGATTGAGATCATTACAATGATAAGAGCCAATGTATCCAACCCAGAGGAGATGACACTTAGTCAAGTCCAAGAATACTGCTCGCTGTTTATTGATCATGTCGACTACCATGGGGTCCCTGAGACAAGTATTTATACATTTCTACCCTGATACCAAGATTAGTGCGGAAGATGCTCATACATCTGACACTGATGCAATGATGACGCTCATGATTGCCCTCAAGGGTTTTTGGCTTTATGAACGGTTTTATAATACATTTACAAGGCGGTTGAATAACCTTAGGAGGAATTGTCCCGTCAGCAACCGAATGCCAACTATCAAGTTTCTGCAACTGAAGGACGAGGTAGTCACTCAATGAGAAGTACTTATGCAAATCACATGAGAGGCACGCTATGTGAAAGTTCAAACATGGGATGGTGATCTAGTGATGAAGATGATAGTGGCCACCCAAAACATCATATCTGGGCCAGCCCTTCAGCTGCTATCTGAAAATTAATTTGAGCAAGGGGGAGCATGTAGAGTCGCTTGGGGACTTTTGTTGATTTTATTCTTTAAAATTTATTCTGTATTTCTACATCACTATGACGTCAGTATTTATTTTCAATCTCAGGTTGCTATTGCTAATTTGATGTCCCCTCGATGGTGCTTATTGTTGCTCAAATTGAATTTTGCAAGGGAAAAGAAATTTATCATGTTAAACTACATTGACATCTGATTATTGTAAACAAAGGCAGGTAATAGTTAAACATTTGTATAAAACCTGAGAGAACAGTAGTGATAGCTTAATAGATTTTATCTACTCTCAACTGCCGTCTTTACCATTGTATTTTCTATTTATTTATTATCTTTATGAAATTTATTGCTTAAGATTGGCGACAATTCGGGAGTGCTTTTACTAGCATGGGGTGACAAGTTGCTTCTGGGGGTCTGTTGATTACCCAGTCTGAATTGTGGACTCATTAAGTTATGTATACGGCTATGTATAAGGAAATAATAAATCTCTCTTTCACAGTTCAACACATACATGCACTTATAAAACCTAACACTGTGATGATACCATGCTGTTGGCTAGCATGAATATCTGGCAATTACAGATTATTTAATAGTGAGCTGAGAGATAACAATGAAAATGAGAGTTTGTATTTTTGATGTGAGATAGCAATTAAATAAGTGAGACAAATAGGGTAGCACCAGTCAATAGGTTAAGCACTTTACTCTTGGATGCTCCACTTCAGCTGGAAGCCATAGGAATTGGTCATCTTGGATCTTACCTAAAGTAGTTTTGTTACTTGGATGAATTACCAATGTTACATCTATAAGTTATAAGTTCTATGTTATTCTGTTTCTCGGAATCATGGCTGTACTGTAAATGCTATTTAAACCTTCTGCAGAGTCTATTAAGTTTCTAGTTAAGTTTCCCTACCAGCCCATGATTCTACACTATAAGCTGCCCTGTAACTTGAATATTTTGCACATTACATTCCATAACTTGTTTAATCAATTTTGAATTTGACTAAAGTAATTTAACCTGTTCTCAGTTTGCTGTATCAATTTATTTTTGAAGATCTTCATTTTTATCTTCAAGTGTCTGATATTGTAAGAGAATGTCATGGTTTTTGTTTTTAAGTCTATTACAATTTAATATTAATGCATTCTTTTCTTTATTTAAATTTAGTATTTCATTTCAGAGTGATTGGTTATCCTCATGGATCTGATCAAAATGCCTACAATTTTTGATCTGCATCAAAGCAATCTTTTCTTTTAACTGAGTGCCTCATTTTCCAAAAAGGTTATATTTGTGAGGAGCCCTCCTTAGAATGAGCATTTTGTGATGTGGGTTGTGCTTGACTTACTTTCTTAAATGAGCTTTGACAAGTACAACTTAACTGTCATAATTAAAACTAGGTTCTGCAGGTTAGATTCTGCAATTTTAAAAAATAATTTTTCTCACTTTTTGACAGCACTGAGAGTGCTGTGGTAAGTTTCCATCTCTTTTTTGTAGGGTTCAACATCTTTTTGGCAGTTATATCAGAGCTTCCACTGACAGTAGTATGGTTAATTTTTAAACAACACATGTACTCTGAGTCCTGTGGTTTTTGCCATGTGGCATTGGTATGAAGTCAGTAAACAACTCCTAATAACCTATCTATTGATGGTTTCAAGTCAAGGCATGGCTTTACTTGTGCTACAAATTAATAACTAAATCCTCCTGACATAAAACCCTATACTAATAAAATTTAAAAATAAACAGGAGATCATGTTAGGGATGAGTGGCCACACCCTAACCTTAAGAGTGAGTCATATAAGACTATTGCCCTAACTAAGATAAGGAATAAAGAAGCCTTTACTCTTGATTGTATATATATATATATGTACATATATATATCATCTACTAAATGTTTTTAAAAACCTCATGATTACCACATTTCCAAACATAAATCTTTGAAATTTTGCAGGGTAGTGTCTCTTAAATTTGCCTACACCAATGGTGGATATATTTAAGTTTGAATGAATAGTGTAGGGGCAATTTCCAAAAAATAGGTTTTTGGGAAAAAGTATGATTCCCACTAAATGTCTTAGAAATTTCAGGCTGTTTCCCACCATATGTAAGGTTTTTGGATTTTCAAGCAAAAAGTGGGGAATATATACAGTCCCAGTCAAACATCCTTGCTCACTTTATTGTATTTACCAAAATATCTTCTAACTGCTGTTTAATATAAGGTAAGGATTGACATCAATATTAGCATGCAACAAAACTATATATTCACACACATATTAAGTTATGTGAAGTATAACTATGTCTGAGTGTGTCTGAGTGCATATGAGCAAGCATTATAAATTAATTCATAAATCTTTGCTCACTATTTGTTTATTTGTTTGTCAGTGATAATGGTGTAATTCAAAACACATTTAAGTAAGTCCCAAATGTCTATAGTCATATAGATGATATAGGTTCAATATTTAATATTTTATTTTATGCAAATGGCCAAAATAAGTGTAGACAAGCAAGAGCAAGTAATATGGCTTCATACTCAGGGCTCCAGCAAAAGTGAAATTGCCAAAGAATTAATAATTGCTCAAACCTCTGTCTCTTATTTGATGAAAAATCACAAGGTTGGCATTGGAATGGATGATGCTCCTCAAACTGGCAAACCAAAAAAAATAACAGCTCATCAAGAAAGAAGATTAATAATTGAATTAAAGAAGTTTTGTGTGAAGAAGTTGGTTTAGAAAGTATAATTTCAACAAGTACTGTAAAGCTTTGTCTGTGTAAAAATGCATTGCTTGGCAGATTGGCTGTAGGAATTGGAATACAGCAGACTGGAACAACATAATTTTTTCCAATTACTCTAAAATTTATTTGTATAGCAACTCCTGCAAGTATGTCCTAAGAAAGGTTGGTGAAAGATTTATGGCAAAAAACTTGCAACCAACTTGCAAATTTCACCTAGCATCATAATATGGGGTGCCATAAGATGTGATGGTAAATGAGTTATCATATTGTGTCCTGATGAAGTTGATTCAATTGCATATCAAACTATTTTGGATGAAGGGCTCCCTCAAATATATTCATCACATTATGTTTTCCAGCAGGATGGCGCATCTTGCCATACATCACACTCAACAGTGCAGTATTTAGAGCAAAAGAAAATTAGAGTTCTTAAGGACTGGCCTAGTCAGAGTCTTGATTTATCCCTCATTAAAAATTTATGTAATGAATTAAAAGTATCATTGGGAAAAATTACATTCAACAACAAGGCAGAGTTGTGGCAAGCAGTCAAAAATACTTTTTATACCATTCCTAATGAAAAAATAGTGACACTATAAGAATCACTCTCTTGCCAAGTATCCCATGCAATTTTGGCAAATTGAGGAATCACAAAATATTCATCATATTTTTTCCTTTGCAAATTCTATTGCAGTTTATCATGCTTATTGTGTTTAAAACAAAATAAAATGTTATGATGGAATTCATTGTGTATATTGGGTTTTGATCAAAGACTAACCAACACACTATAGCACTTTCTTCAAGATCTAGCATCAGGTACACCAGGTTTAACAAAAACTTTTATTGATGACTTTTAAATTGAAACTAAACAACTACAGTAATATTTCTGTAAAATGCCACTGATCAAACTCAAGATAAAATATAAGTTGTAGACCCCTAGAGAAATAATAACCTATTGAGCAAAGACTTTTGACCAGTACTGTAAAAATCAAATTCTGATTGGAGTGCCACATTTGAGTTTGATTGCCTTAATTTGGTATTTCTATTCTTTGGGATTTTCACTTTTGGTATTTTAATTCTTTGCAATTTTCCATTTTGGCATTAAAATTATTAGGGATTTTATTTAATTTTGGCATTATATTTCATTGTGATTTTATTGTTTGGTGTTTTATTTGAATGCTCTTTTATGTCATAAATATGGTATCTCTCAAAAAAGTATAAATCAGGGTTTTTGAGTCAAGTTTGAGTTACTTGGGCCAAGTTTGAATTTTTATGTTTCAAGTTTGAGCTTGAGTAATTTTTTAAATGAAATTCTGAGTTTAATCAAGTTTTTTCTAATTCCAAGTGTTTTAGAGTAAAAAACATTTATTTTACAATAATTCTAAACTAAAAAATAGTTTTTGTGATTGGTAAGAAAATTGATATTTAAAAAAATTTTTTATAGTATTTTATGTGGATTTTTGAACAAGTTTGAGTTCAAGTTTTGATGATTTCTCTTCCAAGTTTTTCTGATCAAGTTTTGTGAGCTTTTTCAAGTTTGAGTTCTTAACATTCTACGTACTTGAAAACCCTGGTATAAATGGTAAAATGTCTAAAATGGTGGTGACCTACAATTTTAGACTTGTCAAATAGTTAAAGATAATAAATGTCATAAAGTACATTTTTTCAAACAAGGGCTCTTTATTATTAGTAAATGAAGGATCTATTGATATAAAAAATTGTGAACAACTTAGCAGTTTAGTATAAAATGTACTTTATCACATTAGTGCAAACTNAAAAACATTTATTTTACAATAATTCTAAACTAAAAAATAGTTTTTGTGATTGGTAAGAAAATTGATATTTAAAAAAATTTTTTATAGTATTTTATGTGGATTTTTGAACAAGTTTGAGTTCAAGTTTTGATGATTTCTCTTCCAAGTTTTTCTGATCAAGTTTTGTGAGCTTTTTCAAGTTTG
The DNA here is from genome assembly GCA_900660155.1 of Hofstenia miamia. Classification (NCBI taxonomy): domain Eukaryota; kingdom Metazoa; phylum Xenacoelomorpha; order Acoela; family Hofsteniidae; genus Hofstenia; species Hofstenia miamia. The sequence goes on from CABFPE010000284.1 coordinate 194,871, forward strand.
AGTTCTTAACATTCTACGTACTTGAAAACCCTGGTATAAATGGTAAAATGTCTAAAATGGTGGTGACCTACAATTTTAGACTTGTCAAATAGTTAAAGATAATAAATGTCATAAAGTACATTTTTTCAAACAAGGGCTCTTTATTATTAGTAAATGAAGGATCTATTGATATAAAAAATTGTGAACAACTTAGCAGTTTAGTATAAAATGTACTTTATCACATTAGTGCAAACTAATTATTGCAATAAGTATAATATTTAGACGCTACTTAATATTGATGTCACAACAGGAAATAGGGCACTAGAACTTTTGAAAAGCAAAGTATTTTTACACTCAATAGTAGATGTCCTCTATTTATGACTAATATTAATTAAATTTTAGAGCTTCATAATCATGAAAAAGAAGATTGCACCATAGCAGCTAAAAAGTTCAGATACAATTTGAAGTTCAATTTTGAAAAATCTTTTACACCTGCAAATAGTTTTGTGAAGACACAGTTAGCCAGTGCATCCAAAGCATATTTAAAAACTGTTTGAATATCCTGCCAACAAAAATGGAGAGTTGGTTACTCTAATGATAAGCATTTCTTTGGTATTGACAGAAAATTAATTTTCTTGTTAAATATGACTTATTAGTGTAAATTTCTTTTGCTAATATACTTTTTCTTAATTGGTTAAATGCCATAATTTCTTTCTAAATAAATCAGAGGTGGCTATTGTAATGGTTGTTTTCAGTATTTTGTACTAAAAAATCCTGTCAGCAAGACCTTTTATTTTAGACTTTTCAAACAGTCAGAACCACTAAAATTAAATTTATTAATATTGAAATTTATTTCTGCTTTTGTAAATGTATTTCATTCCAAGAGAAGTTATATTTAGTCAAAAATTTAGTTTTTGCAAATTTGTTTGATTTTAATATTGTAGAATCACAGGGGGCTTCTAGCAGCTCAATCAGTACAAAGGTTGCAGAAGATTACCATTGCTGAGAGCAACCCATGCTCTAACAAAACAAATGAAGATTGGTAATTTGCCAATTTCATTGTAGAAAAAGTAATTCCATGACAGTTAAAGTATTTGTGTGTCTTGAGTTGTAATTTCTAGCTCAATACAAATAATTTATCTCTGGGTTTATCTTCTCAGCTCATGTAATAAGATATTAATAAATGTGTAGTTACCACGTATTCATGTTTGCCAATGGCATAGTATATCTGAGGTGTGTTCTAATTTGTGCATTTCCAATCAATAGGTAGTAGTTCTTTTATAGCCTATGCCTATACCTAGCTCAAAGTGACCACAATATAGGCTCACATCTGTCAAGGGGCGAGTTATTGCCCCAGGCACAGTGGAGTTCCTCCCAGATTGTCACCAGATCTTACAATTTCATTATTATAAAATTCATACCAGAGCTAAAATGGTTAATGAAATATAATAAAACAAAAAAGCAAATGGTATCCAGTGAGAATGAAATTTATTTGACATTTGCCTCCCATTGAATGATGGTTTCACTGCATAATCTGAAATATTTAAGCTCTGGTAACCTTGAACTAATAGGACAGTTTATTCGCATTTAACTTCTGAGTGAAGGTATCATAGAAATGCTCATAGAGATGAAGGCCCTTGAGGACAATAAGGAGCGTCATCAAGGCGTCAGTGTCTGAGGTGTGCTCATCTTCTGCACTAATTTTGGTATTGGGATAAAAGTGAAGGAAAATGTCCCTGAGAGATCCCATATGGGTATCATGGTAAACAAAGAGTGAGCAATACTCATTTACTTGTTGCAGCATCATTTCTTTGAGATCTGTTATGTCTGCATGGTAATGATCTCAATGTGCTTGGTTACATTGTAATAGCAGGTTATGGTCTCAGATTTATTGCCCCACATCAAGTCACCTCTGGCTTGAAATAGAATGACAACATGAGGGTCAAGCAAATTGATGGTTCAATGAATTTTCTCAGGTTGAGTAGAGATAAGCAGGCCCTTCTGAAAAATATCCTTGATTGTTAGATTTCCATTGATGTATACATGTTCAGGGTTGCCACCTTCTAGCAATGCATCACAGGTATCCTTGTACTCCTTAGTCTGCATAGATCTGTTAACTTCAGAGGCAGTGGACATGTAATTAATGCGGTCTGTGAGATGGGCAGAGACTTTTTTCTTTCCCCAGCACACTCTCCATGATGGCAGAATTAGGGGTGTCATCAAACAAGGTGGTGGGATGCAGAGAAGGTTATTTTTCTCAATGTTATTTTCCAACTGGACAAAGCTGGACTTGTTCCAAAGTGAGGCCATTCCAATTGTAATGGGGTAGTTGATCTTTGCATCCTTGTGGGATCCCAAAAAGCACTGTGGAGTCTGTGGCTCCATAAATTCTCAATCTGAGCAGTGGAAAGATGAAGGCAGGCAGTGGTGCATTCTACATCCAGGGTGAGTTGTTGCCCTGGCAATAGTAGAAGCACAAGCTCTTCTTTGGTTAACATTTCAGTGAGGCACCACTATATGAGTCCTAGGATCTCATTGTTGCTGTTGGGCTTGACAATTCTCTCAACTATCATTGGCTTCTCTGCAAATTCTTCCAGGTGGTGCTCAACCTTTAAATTCCTTTTTTATCATTGAGAGACCAGGCAGGCATGAGCTTAGGTGAGACTGTGACTCCTGAAAACTTTTCTAGGTTAACAGTTTCAATGAGGGCTTTTCTTTCCAGTGATACCTCAATTGCTGAGGAGGATAGGAGCTCTTCCTCATGGTAAAATTGTTTGGGCGTTTTCATCATCTGCCCTAAAACAGTGATTGGGATGACTTCAGCATCCTTGGTAGCTTGTTGCTGGGTTTGTGTAAGTTCCAGGTTGAATAAGATTTCCATGCAGTTCAAGACATCATAGTGACCAACCAATTGAATGAACTGTTTAGTGGAGCCATATTCACAGCACATAAGTCAACTTGTACACAGAGGTGCATATTCAGAGTTAAGAGAAGGAAACTTGGTCTCAGTGGTTGCTCCCCACATGTACTTTTTGAGGGTATCTGAAAAGATATTTAAGTTGGAAAACGCGACTCCTAATCAGTTGACGATCATCTGGGGTGGGAGGCAACCAAGGGGTCAGCTGGATCTGATGAGATGAGCATAGAATTTCTCAAAACATTCCATTGCTTTCTTATTCTTCCCAGGCAAGGCAGGCAACAAGCAAGAGTGGAGCAACCAATTCTTAACCTTCCAGGCTGCAGGACCAATAGCAAGTTCATGGGAGCACTGTTTAGTGAGTTTTTCTCTGTTGGCTTTATCCAAGGGCAGCTGAACATGAGAATCAACTTTAAGAAAAGTGTTGAGAACCCACATAGTTCCACAGGACTGGATTGCCAGAGCAAATTTTTCTGAGAACATCTTTTCCAAGAAGTTTCAACAATCTTGTGTGTTATGAGACAGATGTAACTCCACAAGTGTTCTCTTGACTGATCTATGATACTGGGACATAGGGCTCCAAATGTTAATAGTAAGCCATTGTGTCTCCAGGCTGTGATTGGCTTTCAGGTTTGTCCATACCTCATCAATTTCTTGCAGGGTAGTGGCACTTTATGAAAATGCAAAACTGACATGAAGATCTGAGACATCAGAGCAAAGGCCAGGTGGGCTAATGTTGATTGACTCAAGTGATTGAGCCTGGATGCACCCATTGATTATCAGACGAGTATTGACTGCAAGATGGTGTGTTGGAATTTTCTTGCACAAGAGCAGATCAGTGTAAATGATCTTAGTAGCTGAGATTATGTGAGTATTATACATACTTGTAGGCTGATAGTAACTGTTGTACAGAACAGTGAAATTCTCCATGTGAAAATGCAGACTTTCAACTTCATCCAGGATGGCATCCTGGTATTCTTCTTTTAAAAACATAATGAGGAGTATCTTCTCCACTTTGGCTAATCAATAGGCTATTTCAATCTTTTCCATAATTTGGGGTTGGTTTACCTCATTGACGCAAAAAAAGTAGACAATTAGTAGATTTTCAAAATCAATGTTAACACATTCAAATTTCTTTATCTTCTCTTTACTATTTAGAAACTGGCACAGATGTGACAGGTTGAAGTCCTCATCAAACATAGTGTGCACAGTACTTCCCAGTATGGGTGTGCCATGCCAGCAAACATGTTAGAATCATAGCAGATAATCACGTTGACCTGAGGTCTATGCTCTGCATCTATGACAAAGGGAATCAAGTCAACTGAGCAAGTTAGATCCTTCATGTTAAATGTCCATCACAACCTATTCTTTGTTTCTTCTGATATATTGTCTCTGACTAAACAAACCACTTTCTGAGTAGCAATAAAGTATGGGTGTAAGATCTCCAACCTTAGACATTTTGGCCTTATTTTCCTCAGCTTTGTGGGACCTAATACTAGCTGAGTCACAGGAGGAAGGACTGTGACTAGGAGGGGCTTTCAAGTCAACAGGGGTGAGGTTATATTAGACAAGTGGGCAAAAGGTACTCTATGCTCCTCAGATTCACTCACAGAGAGTTGCCTCTGTGCATAGTCATCCAAGTGTAGCATCATCCAAAAAGCAACTAAGCTGAACAACGTCAAATGATTATTATTAATTAAAACTAATTGTAAAAATTTAGTTAATGATCTTTAGTTATTTTTGTAAAATGCAACTAAGATTTAATATTATTCAAAATAAGAAAACTTGTTAGCCGATCAAGAAACAATTGACAAATTAAATTGAGCGAACTAACGCTTATGTAGGAACAGCCATATTGGCAGACGAATCATTTGAAATTTAAAATCAGCAGGTACTTTTGTAGAAATTTTATAAATAGCTTTGATTCAAGAAACTCGGAAGCAACACAAACCCCAGAGTCAACAAGACATGAATCTTCTTCCGAACCAGGAACCCCAGAAATAATGGAAATTCTGAGAAAGAACAACAAAACAGAGAAACTACTACGAGATGAAATTGGTCTGTTAACGAAAAGAATAGAAGACATTGAGTTAGCAAGTGCGGAAACAATTAGGAATATCCAAATTGACATGGATACCAGATTAATCAAACAGAGCGAAGTGTTCCAAAGTGAAATCAAGTCACTTACAAAACAGCTAACAGAATC
>CABFPE010000284.1:237740-251908 GCA_900660155.1 Hofstenia miamia
CGTATCAGAGTTTAAGTACTTAGGCTCGATAATCAGCACTGCTGGGACAGCCCTCTCCGAAGCAAGACATCGGTGTAAAAATGTACTTGGCAAGATCATACGTTATCGGCGAGTAGCACGTCAGAATGGGCTTGGCAAAGCACTCTCCTTCTTACTCCTACGAGGCGTGATGGTACCCACACTAACGTATGCGTGTGAAACCTGGGCAGAATCTTGTAGGGAACTTGAGATGCTTGAGGCTTCCATGAATACCTGTAAAAGGGTTTTTTGTGGAGTCTCCTTATGGGAAAAGCTCACAAAGGAACAAGTACACGGACTTATGCCTTTCCAACAAGTGCGCACTATAATAGCACGTAAGCGCTTACTTTTTGTAAGCCGGATGCTGGCGCACAGAGAAAGCATAAATAGTGGCGAGTTCCTAGAGCTTAGTATGACAAAAGCATCAATTGTTCCTGAAGGAAATGGCCACGTTGTCAGTGCACGCAAGAGTCAGTGTTGGGAAAAACGGCTTGTACTTGATGTGCAGTGGTTAATGGGTGTTACTCTGGGGGAGTCTCAACTGTTTTCCACTTTGACCACATCGTGCACTCATTCAAGAAACGCGAGAGAGGTTGTTAGCAGCCTATTAGAGTCAATCAACGGGGACTCAGCGGTGCTACGGGATAGAATTGCTGGGGCGGCTTATGCAGCAGTACCGAGGCTCACACATGCCAGTACGAGACACCTGAGGTGCACGGAGTGTGCGCGTATGTTTTCTGCCCAAAAGACGTTAAATCGTCATGTCAGAAATGACCATACGCAGAGCTCCACGACTATAGCTGATGCTAATTGCTGGAAGTGTGAAGCGAAGGGATGCTACAAGTCGTACAAGAGCAAAGGTTGGTACTTACGGCATATTAAGACCTGTCACCCCAACCTTTGCAATCGAGCATTGATAGGCAACGAAGGAAGACACCAGGCTTCCGCCACCAATCCGGGGGCGTTGGAGGGGCCGGTTGCAGTCCTGCAGGAGTCTAAACTATAAAGCTCTTTGTTACTCGATTCCTAGGGCTTCAGGACCAGAACTGGTCGGTACCATCCAGTTCTAAAGTTAGGACTGCGTTTGGGAGCCCCCACAACTCATATAAGATATATTAATTCTGTCAAAGATCATGCATAGAGATTAGTGTTTTGCATTTCTGTCATTTTATTACTGCAAATATACAACAAAATTTAAATATATTTATGGTAAAATGATAAATTTGTTGGTAAATTATTAATGTCTTTTTAAAAGCAGAAAAAACTTCCGTCATTACAGCATATTATCTTATGATTATACCAGATTGTATTTGAGCGGGAATATCATATGTCCGGTTATTTCAGCACCCGATGTCCGCCCGCACGGTCACACTAATGCCCGCAAAACTCTACTGGACGGGCGAGCCTCTGTCTCCTCTTCTGCTCTATCTTTGGTTCTGTTTATAATTATTAGATGTGGTTATGCTTAGTTGGAATCATTTGAACATTCCTAACATCTTTCCATTTGTGAATGACGATCTCGTGTTGATCTTCTCACACAGCTACTTCACCTCTTTTAATTTTCACTTCTTTCGGAAAATTCTTTCTGGTGATCTGACAGTCCTTAAAATATAAGTATTTTTATCTAAGAAACTCTTTGCTAAGGTGTAACTTGTATAAATATTATCTAAACATATAGTACGTCCTTGATCAAGAATATCATGCATCAATCCATCACAAATTCTTTCCGCTATTTTCACATCTCTTTGACCTGTTGGTGATCTTCTTGAATAGACAGATAAGTTATATGTAAACCCTTCCAAAGAACTAAGCTTGAATAATATTATTTTGTATTTATGTGCTTTATTTGGAATAAATTGGCGAAATTTCAATCTTCCTCTCCACGGAATTAATGTTTCTTCAATGACAACATCAAGTCCTTGGGTATATAACTTAAAATTACTTATGAGTATAATTATCAAAGGTTGTATCTTTCCCAATCTGTCATCTTCAATTTCTTCATTGTTGCTAAAATGCAAGCAATTTAGTAGTACCTCAAATCTGTTGCGACTCCTCTTACCAGAAATGTATGGTTCCTGTACAATTAATTATTGCTGCAATATGAGCAGTGTTGACCATTTAAATTACATTTAAACTGTTTAAATTCAATTCAACTATGAAATTTAAATTAAACGATTGTTTAAACTAATTTGAATAAACAAATTGTATTCCAACTATGACGTAAGCAAAATGAAATAAATTTAAATCAATTGATCTATCATCTGGTTAGCTTATCCAAAACAATAAGTATATTTAGATCAAGGTTGGCTGAAAAATACATAGTACGTTTTAAACATGTTTTAAACGTCGTTTAAAACGTACTTTTTTTAAGTGTGTTTTTTTTAATGGATTTTTTCAGATTTTGTTGTTTCCTCAAATTTAATTTCTATGGAAAAAATTGTATTTATATATAATGTTAATTTGCTTTAATAAAGTATTTATATTTCCTCAAAGGTGTGCTGCATTGAACGTCCAGGGCAGCGAATGCGTGATTGCATGCATTAGTCGCCTGTTGCTGATTGGCTAATATCCCCATCAGTTTTGTTGACACCGTCTTTTGTTAATCGTTCTTATATTCTGCATAATGCCTCGCACGAGAACACTGGCCACAAGAGAGATGCAATTTTGGTCCGAGTACGATCAACTTCCACAAAACAAGGCTCGATGTCGCCATTGTTCAACAAAGTTCTCAGGAATAGTATCTCGACTGAAGAAGCACTATTTCGACAACCAAAGATCTGCAGATGGTCCAATCGTGACTCCGTCAACTGGAAAGCAGTCGACACTGAAACCAACCGTTGCAACAGTGGACAATGCCAGGAAATTCAACATCGCAGTTGCTAAATTCTTTTACGCCTGCACCATTCCATTCAACAATGTTGAGTCAGATAATAGACTGTTGACTAATGATTAATTCTCTTATCTGTAAAAAATTCCATACAATTAATTCGTTTTCACTATCTGAAATACAACAATGAAATATTTCATTAAACTTAAACATTACAAGTATATGAAATATGGACTTACATGATAAAAGCAAACTCGTTTTCTGAAAATTTAAACATGGTTTATGTATAAAGACGCAATTTTCTTTTTTCTTAACCATAAAAAATTCCATGCATTTCTATTTTTTAGCTAGGATATGTAAAAAATTTAATTCGGTTTTCAGGAAATCTATACATAACATGCAAAGGATTATATTTTGTTTCTCAAATGTGTTGCTATTTCATTGTAAAAGTTCCTACATGTAATTTGGTTTTTGCTAAAATCCAATGCACAAAGCAGAAAAACATATTTGCTAAACTTAAACATTACAGGGGTATAAAATATAGACTTGCATAATAAAGGCAATTTTGCTTTCCAAAAAATTATACATACAATGCTATTAGTAAAATTTATACATAAATATACTTTCATTAATACACTGTTATTATATTAGTTTTACACAGCAGTCTTCTCTTTGCATTTCATTTTGGTTTATATGAATTTTCAGGGTTGTAGACATTTGTAGACTGTTACATCTTTTGTCGACTTTGCACATTTTTTCAGTTTTATTTGGTTTATCACGTTTGCATGGCTGTATACATTACATGGGGTTTCTGCTTTTCACTGCTTTTAACTTTAATGCACTAACTCCTTCTCCATTCTCATTGTAGTATAGAAATAATGACGCAATCATATTCACCATCTTGTAGTTGATGTCTTTTCCCCTGTATTGTGTAGTTGCCATAGAAATTAGAATGTGTCCTTTCCAGGAAATTCACTATTCTAGTTGATGTATTGCTACACACTCAATTCCCCTTTGCAGGATATGATTTCCAATCATTAAATTAGACAACTCCATGTTGAAATCGCCCTCTAAACATACAAATGCTTGTAAATAGTGTATTATTCACATACAAAAACTACAGGTGCATGGTATTTAAAAGTTGGATCACAAAGATTTTTGAGAAAATTACGAAATAATAATTTTTAAGTGAAAAACAACGTCTATAAAATTGCACAACTGTGGTATAAACTCTGCTATGACTTGCAAAATTTAGTACATATTCAGTTAATATCATTTTAATGATACAACAAAGTGAAAATCAATGTGTATAATTTATAGTTTCAGTAAGCTACTAGTTAAACAAAGTTTTCAACATAGTGAAAATCATTATGTATAATTTAGTTTGAAGCAGTAATTTAAAAATATACTTTATTAAACATGAAATATTATAATATAGATGAGTTATGAAAACAAAAGTATCATCATACCTTGTTATTTGCATCTAGATGCATTTGAAACCAAAATTCATTGCCTTCAATCTTTTAGTTTTTGAGATTGTCTTCTAAACATAAAAATAGTTGTAAATAGTGTTTTATTCACATGTAAATAATATAGGCGCATGGTATTTTAAAGATAGATTGCTAAGAATTTTTAGAAAAAATTAAACTAATATTTTGTAAGCATAGGAGCTCTACAATATCAGTCATATGCCAAGTGTTAGGTTGAATATTGCTAAAAATACAAATAATCATATGTGCTCAATTAAAATACAAGAGTTAGAAACCATAAATATTAAAAACACATGAAATATTGCAAATTTAGTACAGAAAAGGAAAGAAAAACTTTAAATGTAAGGGATCAAAGGCGTACCAATGTTTCTATGTGTAGACATATTTCAAGATCAAAACCACAGTCCTGTCTTTAAATGTATTTTGAGTTTGAAATCAATGCAAAGTATCAGCTCACCAGGACTAACAATTCAGCTAAGTTGGATAAAAGCCCAAAATTTAATGCATATTTGATAAAATTCAACAATAAATGTACCTGTATAATAAAAAACTGTGAAATCAAATCAGCTATTTCATAGCTGAGCGTAAAACATGGCTAGATTGACCAAGCTTTCAATTCAATTTACCCTTGTCAACTAAAATAACCACGAATTTGACATATACTTTAACATAATATGAAAGAAATGATTTTCTAAATATGAAGCATCATCAACCATAATGTAAAATAAATAGCTGAAACACGTCAATTTTCAATAGATATGATTCATTAAATAAAACAAAAAACTTTAAAAATACAATATTATTTCATTATTTATTTGCTGAATGTTTTTTCCCCAAATTTCTTTGTTTTTACCAAATTCAGTGCTCCATTTTTATTTATCTGCTTTGTTTAGATATTATAATCTCCATGGAAACTAGAATATAGCATTTTTGGAAAAAATAAATTTGTATAGAATTCACTTAATGTAGTAAGAGTTTATTTGATATGATATTTTATAAATAACTAGCTAAGTTCTTAAATTCTTTTGTTTTTATTGCATTGATAACAGAATGATCAGATAAATCCCTGTTGTTTTTACCATCATTTTGTTCAAATTTATACACTTAATATTCATGTACAGTTCAGTTTTTTCACAACAATTATTTGTTATGATAGTCATTTATGAATATTTATTCATTAAATATATACTTCCATGCCTAAAATTTACCATGAACTTTCCTTTCTTGTTATGAATGGCTGACATTCCAACAGGTTTTTGTTGTGTTAGTGAATTATTAGTGTGTTACTGGATATAATGATCAGATGTACACCAGCATTTCATTGTAATTATTAAATTTGCATCTCTTTATATTGATGGTTTGAATATATCCTTTCTAGCATTGTAATTGATTTAAAAATTCAAAGCTGTGTTTAATAATAGCATATATTTTGTTTTCATGATGAATGATGAATGATCAACACAATAGAAAGCCATGGTATGTGTTATAAAGCATTAAATTCTCTAATGTACAATAGCATTAATTGAAAACATAATTGGTTTTTGATTCTCACTCTTCTACATGAAGGCAGTGTTATTATAGACACTTTCAAATGTTATAACAAATACAGTTTAAAGATGTTGTACCCTCTAAGAGATGTTAGCATTAATTGAAAGCATATATGATTTTTGAATCCCATTTCTTCTACATGGAGAAGGTGTTTGAATAACTAGTCATTATTATAAAAAAAATATATATGCATATGTTCTAGAAGATTTTAATGTATAGGACAAGACATTAAATATTTTCTAAATTTCATTAGCTGTATAAGTTTTGCAGAAAAAGAGAATTTCACATTTCAAAAAATAAAAATGACTTACCCAGTAGAGAAGAAACCAAATTTTGCAATTAAACTCTATGCAAAGATGGACTAGTACATTAAAAACACATTGTTGTAGTTAAAACAATTGAATTTTCAACATTTCTGTCTGCTAATGAGCTTTGTTGAAATTATGCATATATTTCTAAGATTGGAGTGCATTGAAAGCAGGTAGTTGTAAAATGATATTAGTCTTGCTAACATTTTTAGCGTGAGGTGTTGGTTTAAGCCTAACCTACCTGAAAGATTCTATATTATTTTGTAAAACCCTCTCTTATTTTTTCATGGTTCTAGCTAAAAATAAAAAATTTTATGTAACATATATGCAAGGAGAAAGATTAATCTGTCAAGGAATATGTATTTACACTTTCTAAAATAAAATTAAACACTAAATTTTAAAACAGTACTTGTTTACAACTGAAATATTTCAGAGGTTTATTCTGGCATTGATGAACTTTAAGTCCAATTAACATTTTAAGCTGTGCTCCAGCTTGATGTGCATAGCATCTAGGAAGGAAAAAGCAATTTCTGTTTTGTAAAATAATTTTTACCACAGGACCATAATTTGTTCATTATATGTTGTGACTTGTAAAGTGTTCACCAACAGGAAAGTTATAAAGAGATATGTATTGTACATGAAACTGTGTTTAGTTCATTAACTATGGGGTGCCCATTTAGAATCAATACTTTTTAACATGATCACTAATGTGCTTCACAAGAAGTAAAATAATGTTTATCTGTTGTGTAATAGGTAACTCTTGATTGGTCAGCATATCATGTGAAGCCTAATCAGCCAATGAATAAGGTATTTTGTCACTGCCTTTCATCTATACTTGCATACACAGAGCAGAATGTCTCATCTAATGGACTTTCAGCAAAAAGTTATTGTCATGTTCAAGTGAGAACAGCCAACATGGGAATTAGAAAAATGTCATCAGATATTGCCTGGTTTCCTTAGTAATATCAGCAAAAATCAATTGGGCTGTGTATATTGGAATTTGAGAAGTGATGGTTCATCAGTTGCAAGGAGGTGAAGAACAGGTTCCAGAACAGCCATCCAAATATCTACATCACCAGTGAGAGATGCAGCTATTACTCCTCCAGACAAAAGTTGAAGGCATTTCTCATAAAGATAGATTGCATCTGAGCTCAATATTTCAAAGGGAACAATGAGCACAATATTAGCAAACAGTGGTCTCAGGTGCTATTGCCAAATCAAATGCCACAAATTGAATGAAAATCATTGTGAAGCTCATGTGGAAAAGGCTTAAGCATTTCTCAATTGGTTTGATGAAAGCAATAAATGGAAGAATATTTGGTTTTGTGATGAACCACATTTCAGTTTACACATCCCTTTGATTTGTCAGAATTAAAGAATTTATTGAGAAGTCATGCTCAAGATGAATATTCCTGCTGAAGATCTTTTTATTCAACATGACAAGCAACAGCCATATTTGCTTTGTTATGCAGCTGTTTTGTGGAATGGTAAGTCAGAATTGTGATTCATTGAAGGATTTGTTGAAAATCAAGACAACATCCCTGCTTCACAAAGAAAGAAGAAAACAATAAACCAGTTTGTTTATACCCAAGAAATGTGTCAACTCATGTTTATTGACATCAACAGGACAATGAATGGAAGACCTTGTGTGTGGCAGCAAGATGGAGCCAAAGCTCACACTGCAAGAATGTTGACTCAGTGGATCAGAGAAAATGCACCTGACTTCATTACTCCTAAAGAATGGCCATCAAAAAGTCCTGATTTGAATGTGATAGACTATTCTCTATGGGGTGTTCTCCCAGCTGGGATGGCTGCAAAGCAAAGAGAAATCAACAGCATTGAGAAATTGAAGGTGACCCTTACAGAAACATGGAACAATATACCTATGGATATTATTCAAAGAGCAACTGCATTATGGATACAAATGCTAAGCGCCTGTATTCACAATGGAGGTGCTCATTTTTTACATTTGCTTTGATCTCTTATGTATTCATTTGCTTAATAAAGTCTATACTTCTTATTTCTTAGGTTTTGAATGTGATTCATCAAAAAGTATTGATTTTAACTAGGCACTCTGTATTATGGTGCATGGTAACTCCTCTTTGACTTTAACAAACATTTCACCTCAGATCAAGCCTTTTGTCATTTTTTCCTAATGCTTTTGGTAATTGTCCACATGCTCTGTCTTTAACCAACTTCATAGATTTTTTAATCTGTCTGACATACATACCTTTTCTGACCATTGTTGATAGGCAAATGAGTGATTAGAGTTAAAGTTATCACTCATTTATTGGAGAGTGTCAACATCTAAGCCAATCAAAATAATATGCCAATATATTAATGCATGAAAAAATGAATTTTAAGGATTTTTCTTGAAACAAATACACCTCTACGTTTTAAATTAATGATCAATTTTTGTACAAACAAACTAATTTCTTTAACAATATGCTGGAAAATTTTACAAGCATACTAATTGTTAAGAATTTTAATATATGTTTGGGTAAACTTTGCATATACATGATTAAAATATTTCTAGAATTATTTTGATATGTCATAGACTTGATTGAATTCAATGCAATTCCCTATTAATAATGAGATATAATACCAGTAAGCATTATTCATTAAGATTGCTAGCATATATAACAAATTCTTTAGCATGTACACCCATACCCTCTAAAATTTTTCAAAAGTTGATTTTGTCATGTTTTGTAATATTTTAAACTTCTTAACCATGCCCCCTCCATTATTCATGTATTAACAATGAGTTGTGACTCATCCATTAGCACCTGTCAATCAATTGTTAACAAATCAGATGAAAGCTTTTAAGCAATTTCAGGAAAAAAATTTTTATGACAGATTTTCTCTTGGAAAACTGTAACAAAATGCATTCATCACATTATTCTACAATTATTCTGTAAATGGAAATTACTTTTTTCTCCCCAAAGGCTATGTACATTGAGCTGGAGCACAGATTAAGATCTTAATTGGACTTAAAGTTCTTTGATGCCATAATAAACTTCTGAATTTTTTTGGATGTAAGCCAAGTACTGTTTGGAAATTTAATGAATCATTTTATTGTAGAAGGTGTAACTGCATAGTTCTTGATGGGTTTATTTTTTTCCCTGCATGTATTTACATAAATTAACAATTTTTATTAAAGTTCATCATCTGCTTTACAGAATGGGTTAACCCTTTACACTGGCCTTCTCCAACACCTCATGACTATCATTTGTGTATTCAATCAAGTAGAGTTTTGGTTTTAGTGTAGAATCAGGGGCTGGGAACTCTACTAACACTACAGAACTCATTGTCACAGCAGAAGGTTGCAGAAGTGACTATATTGTAACAGCCCTGATTCTAATAGAATTGCTATATGAAAAAAGATTGGTAACTAGTAACTGTTTAGAAAGCATCCAGGATGACCAATTCATTTAACTTCTAGCTGAAGAGCTGTCCATGAAAAGAGAAGTTCATAGCTTACTTGATCAGTGCTACCCTATTTGTCTCATAATTTATTATGTATCTCTCAGCTCACTAAATAATAGCATGTAATTACCAGGCATTTGTGTTAACCAACAGTATCATCACAGTGTAATAAATTATTAGTGCATGTACATGTTGCAATTGAATGAAAGATTTATTATTTCTACATGTAACCATACACAACCTAATGTGGTACACAATTTGGGCTGCTTACTGTCTGAAGGCTACTTGTTGCATCAGTGCTTGAAGAAGTACTCCCAAATTGTTGCAAGAACTTATGAAACAATTATTGTAAACATCAAAAATTTAAAAAGGTAAAACAAGAATGAAAATTAAACGTAGGTGAGGATAGATAAAGTCTATTGAACCATTTCTACATTTTTTCTCAGTTTTATACATAGTAAATTATTACCTGCCTTTGTTTACAACTTAATATCACGTGATCATGTTTCCCTCCCTAATTGAATTGAGCAATAATACTATGTAGCATCAAAGCAAGGGGACATTAAACTATCATCACAAGCTAAACTTAAGTAAACAGTTATGTCATGTTACCATTATTACAAATTACAAAATCAATTAAAATATAGGCATAAAGTCCCCAAGTGACTCTACATTAGTGTCACAGTCATCTTTGACTTTTACATACACTTTTTTATTTGTATTACTGTATAAAGGCGCATTTTCAGGGTAATTGTATAAATCAAAATGGCGTTAGAGTGGACCTAGTTCAGTGTAAAAGTTTTCTGATTTAATTTTATAAAGTAAGGAATCTGTATCAGAATGCAATAGCATAATTTGGTTCTTAAATGCTGGTTTCATTATTTCATAGTGAAACTTAAACATAATTAATTTCAATAGATTGAGAATAGCCATGCTAAGATTATTGGGTCAGTTCTAAACAATATCTTTTTGTCTCAACATGACTCTGACCAAATTCTTGCTGATGATGTTGTATGATTTAAATTCTGACTTTTTTTATTAATTTCTCAGTGGATTCCAGATTGTATGCAAACTTGATGTTTATTCACTTCTTCAAATCCTCTATAAATTTACCAAATACCATGTTTGACATTAATTTATAGAATGCCTTCTCAAAATCATTGTGTGCAGCCTTGTGTTTGCTCATGTTTAGATCAATATACAGTTTTAGAAATGGCAACTGTTTAAATTTGAGGGCTTTATGAAATTTCATGATTTTCAATCATTGACTAACATAAAATGTCAGTGTCTCATAGTGTACAATGTATGCCTCTTTTTCATAAAAAGTTTGCACAAGTTTTGGTATAGGTGCCAACTTTATTTTCAATCTGTTTTTTATTTTGAGCTGATATGGAGAAAGATGTCTATCTTCTATTGTCATCTTGTGTGGTGCCAATGGAAAATCAAAGTGCTTGTCATGTAAATATTCTGGATATTCAAGTTCTACTTACACTAAATAACAAATCTCTCACTCCTGATTGGTAGAGAATATTTTTTTGATACTAGCCATAGACCATCACATACTACTCACAGCAGGCTCAAAGACATGGTTCTGGCATATAGGCTGTTTGATTTGCTATAGAACACATAGGCGGTTTTCCTTCTCTGTTGGCTTTAAAAAATCTATCTGAAAATGTTGAGCACACATCTCCACAAATTCCATCAAGTATAAAATGCAATTCCTCCTCATTGTGTATAGGATCAAGTGAGATTCCTGTATACTTCAGCATTGCATGCCAATTAAAGTTTGGATAATATGAAAAAGTGGGCAGGGTCTAGATTATACATCTCCATCCTCTGTATTCAAAATTCTCTTATCATGTCCAATAGTAATAGCATGTCAGATTGTAAATAATTGTTATGAATTTGCTTAAAGGTTTCACATTCACCCAACATCCAAGTATTTTCACTATGTGTAAGGGAATGTCCCTTTACCATTGCTAAATACCAATGCCTTCTGCTTGCCCATTTCATCTCTTAAAAATTGATATTTTTTTTCACCAATGTTTTTTGCAAGGTTTGATAGACTATCAGGTATGAAACAATAGCTATCTAAAAATATTAGCTCTTCAAAAATTCATTTAGAGATCCCATTTTTATCAGTATAATTATGTACAGGTACATTTAAATTTAGAGAAAGAAACACTTCAGATGTACACAGGATGCATGACACCTTCTCTTTGTTTTCCATTTTCAAACTTTTTAGTAGAATATGCATATCATACTTGCTCCCACTATGCATGTAAATTGGGGTGAATTGAGGACTTTGATTTAAAATGTTGCAATTATTATGTGTGACACCCCTAATTTTCCCAGTAAAATGTCAGTGGTCAATAACTTTCACATCATCTTGTGCAAATGTGTTTCTACAAAATATGCACCTCACTGCCATAGCCAAAATTGTTTTTCACTGCCCCAGGGAAATTACCAAATTATGATGTTTTTGTTTTAGTTCATATGAGTGTTTTGCCAGCTTATGTAATTGATCCCATGCCTCTTCCATACATTGTTTACCAGATATTACTTTGCAGAATAATAATTTGTCCACACTAATACTCAATACACATACACTGGATGGAATTTGTGCTGCATATGCTTTAAATTTGATTTTGTCTGCAGGATCTGGAAACATGATGTTTGGTTCCATGATTCCACTGCATTTATTCTCATGTTTGCTCAAATTTTCTTTTGTTGTAAACATTTCAAACAGAAAAATCCATCACTTATAGTCTTAAAAAAATCAAAGACACACATTTAAATTTGTTATTGCTAGATAGTGGCTCTTTTCATCTTCTTTTAATAGTAAGAGTTTGACTGTTGTTTGATATGAGCATAGAGACATGTATGCTTGCACAAGGCATTGATCATTTAGGGAATAGACATTTAAATTTATGGAATTCCATATCTTGAAAAGGGATATATTGTTAATTGATAAAGGGAACTTTAGTAATGGAAGAAATTTCTTCATTCATACAATTTAACTCCAGTTTTTAATTTCAGGATGAAGGCATGCTAGGACACTATACACAAAGCATAAGTTTGATTGCTGGTTTTTGTATTTATGAGGAACTTGTTTCCTTTAAGGTGGTCAGGTAAAGGAATATAAGACCCTCCTTGAGATGGATGGTATTTTGATGCTCTGAGCCAAACTCTGTTGATGCTTTTATTATGAATCTGCTTCCATTTGTATTGTACATGCTGATGTGGCTTGCAATTTTGTTAACTAGTCTGTAAAAATTGCTATCATTTAGTCTGGATCTAAGCACTGACATGGGGATAGATGTTGGATAAAGTATCACCATCTTTTCTTCATCATTTTCCTGCAGCTTGACAATCTCTATTTCACATTTTAATAAATTTTCACAGAATAATGCATAGAAACCTCTCTCAAAATTTCTTGGCATATTGCCTCATGATGGTTAGTGAATTTAGTGAATGCCTTGTATATATCTATTGAATTGATATTGTTTGATAAATAACTCACAAAAGCTCCTCAACATGCATTTTCCATTCTATGAATTGTATAATCAGTATTATTTGAAGCTGGCTGTGTGGATATCTAATTGGGATGCTTATTATCAAAATGGGTGTGAAGATCCAATCTGCTAGCAAAATAAGTTTTACAATAAACACAGAAATTAACTGTGATACATCTATATCTACTTTGTAAATGAGACCTAACCTGTTGGGGCCAAGGACTGCTATATTGACACAAACTGCAGAAATATTGAATTTTTGGTCTAAATAGACCATTTATTAGTAAATGATAGGGAAATATTGATTTTTGAAACACAAATATTAAAAATCTCTGATAAAATAATTTTTAGCATAATTGGTTTTTTTTAAAAATATAAACTGGTAAAAAGGCAGAGCATGAAAAAAATGTACATAAACACATTACAGGAAAAAATACCAGTGTAGCATTTAAATAAATTAATAGAAAACATTGAGAAAGATAAAATTGATAGTGTAACAATTAAAACATATATTCACCCAAAAAATGGGCATTATATATTAAAGCATGTACATGTAAAATTAAACACAAGTATACATTTAGCTAATTAATAATAACTCTCATTGTAAAATGTTAATTACATTTAAAATGTTAACAATGCATATTGAGAAAATACTGAATGTCTTTTTTATTTTTAAAAAATATTTATGCAATTATAAATACACAGAGAGATGGCAATCTTGTAGCATATTGAATAATAATAAACTATGAATGAGAGGAAGACATTAAATTTCATTTTATGTACAGTGTCTATAATGAGTAGAAAGAATTTCCTTTCATCTTTTTAAGCTTGGAAAAATGAGTGGGACATGAACATTGTGTAATAAATCAATTTTCAAGATTTTGTTCCTGCTTTCAGTAATAAAAATCACTTTCATAAGTGAGAAATAAAACATTATTTCTGTCAACATTTTGTTTTGATAAAAAACATGGTATTAGTTAATATTACTTGAATCTTTAAATTAAATAGAGAGAATACATTTAACAAATGACCACTG
>CABFPE010000284.1:270732-284889 GCA_900660155.1 Hofstenia miamia
TATCTTCAAATAGTTTTGTTTTCCCGAAATAAACCAATGTATGTGTACCCTTTTCGAAAATATGGAAAATTGATAGCATTGAGGAAAACGAAATGTGTGATAGCGAGGAATATTTTTTGAAGTCTCTCAAAAACGATATAAGCAATGTATGTATAACCTTTTCGAAATTATGGAAAATTTGATACATGTGGTTAGCCATTGCGTCCTGTGTTTTTATGTGTAATGGAAAATTAGTTTGTAATGTGTACGTATCCCACAAAGGATTGTAAAAATAAGCAGCAATAGAAAAATCACAAAATGTGATGTAATGTATACAGGTGAGTGTAATGTGTGTTATAACAAAGTATATTTTACAAAATGCAATGTTATGTATATTAAGAAAAATTAGTCATTATATAAAACAAAGTAAATTTGGGTGTGAATCATTTAAGCAGGTCTGAATGTGGTAATTAAAAAAGCTATTAGCAAGCTGTCAAAAAATCAATTAGGGAACCACTTAGCGGCAGATGTCAATTAGATGACTCAACACCCCAACCACCCCCTTCGATATTCACGACCTGTCACGTGACATGTGACGTCATCAGCTCTCGACCAATCAGAAGCGTTTGTTTGTGGCAGGGTACGACTCCCTATAACTACTGTGTAGTGTCACGTAGAGTAGTGTCACAGAGCTACTGTTGATGATATGGTAGTAATCAACTATTTGATGTGTCGTCTAAGAATGATTGACATGAATTGGTGTAGAATATACAAATGGCTTTGTATCCAAAATGAAAAAATGCTAGAAACGTCAATAGGGAGCAGAACTTACTTGATCAAACTATGTGCTAGAATACAGGTGGTTTTTTAGGTAGTGTAGTATCACAGTTATATTTGTCGAAATATTCTACAAAATA
Organism: Hofstenia miamia; assembly: GCA_900660155.1. Taxonomy (NCBI): domain Eukaryota; kingdom Metazoa; phylum Xenacoelomorpha; order Acoela; family Hofsteniidae; genus Hofstenia; species Hofstenia miamia. The sequence goes on from CABFPE010000284.1 coordinate 271,629, forward strand.
TAGCACATTCTGAAAACCCTGGTTTCTCCACGCCCTTTTCTAAAATTGTAATTAAAGACTGAAAGGATTTATACACCTATTGCTTTATCAAATTTTATTAAAACTGAATACAATCTTTCAAATAATGCTAAAACGTAGTGTAGTGTCACGTGGAATTTACCACATGTTTCCACATCTAAGACAGAAATGAAAAATGCAGTCTGTTATTTTTCAGCATGACGGTGCGTCACCACACTACTCCAAACAAGCCAAGGATTTCATCAGCAATCATTTGCCAGCTGAGCGTGTTATTGGTAGAGGTTTTGGTCATGCATGGCCTCCTTGATCACCTGATCTGAATCCACTTGACTTTTAATTTTGGACTACTCTAAAGTCAAATGTATATCATACATACATTCAAACCAACCTGGATAATTTAAAAAGGAGGATCATACAAAAAGTTGATTCACTTAACATTCATAAATTAAATCGAGCTGTGCAGAATAGGATACCAAGATGTGAACTTGCTATTGAGCAGAATGGAGGAATATTTGAACATTTGTTTTAATATATCTGTAATTCCCCTTATTAGAGTTTGTTTATTTACATATATTATGTTTGGTTTCATATAAATAAAAAGGTAATGTAATTTGGAAAGTCAAGCTACTTGTGAAACACTCTGTATTATCATTGATCATTGAACTGTAGATGAATCGTTATGTGAACTTTGTCATCATTTATTATAGTGGATTTTTATATTTTTTTGTAAATATATTCATTATTTACAAATGTTCATTTTCTCTATGGCGAGAGTATGCGTCTGTGGAAGCATGTATTTATACTTTAAAAGTTATTTTTGTTTGGAAATATTTATCGATTCAACATTTTACCAAAAAAAATAGCAACAAAATGTTTTTAAATCTAAAACGTGAACAGTGCAACTCTCTTGAATTTTTCGCTATATAGAAAGAATTCTAATTTCAATGGTTTTTAAGAAATTCATTATTTAATGTGGATAAAAAAATTGTTACATTTTAAACAATTCTAATCTCATGGGATTTTGAAAATTGTTTACCGTCTATATGTATAGAAAAATCAGCTATATTTTAAACAATAGATTGCAAATTAGTTTTGTTTGTCAACAAAACAACATATTTTAATGACGTCAGAGTTAGACAACCTCCATGAGTACATAATAGTCACGTCAGATAACCCCGCTAAGGTTACAAAGAAAAAGTGGCACGGGCTTTAAGTCCCTTTTACTACTTATGGGTAGGCTCGGAATGTTAATTTATATAGGTCAGTTGCATCCAATTTTTTTATGTTTACAACTTTGGTTTCAACGTCTTTGCATTATCGACGTTGCTTGATTTGACAAAAATATTCTATATAATTCTGACAATAACACTTCAAATATATTTGAAAACAGCCTAATTTGAAACTGATGTTATGATTGCTAATTTATAAATTTCTTTGTTTCCTTGCTATTGTTTATTTATAACTTCAATTATCTATTTCTCATTATTTACATTGCTTGTTTATTATACAAATACAGTTAATTAGACTAAGTCCATTCATTTGAACAGTCTTTTTGTCATAAAAATGACAAAACTCTTTCTGCACATCTTCAGTGAAGAACTCCAATAGTGTAATCGTTTTTACTACTGTACCTATAGAACAACTGATGTTTAAATTACAGGTAGCTATTCGCTAAGCGAAATTAATTTGAAGTCAAATAATTGAATTGCAGACTAAAATTTGTGTTGGTGGCGGTATAGCCATTGTAGAAAAATATAATATAAATTTTGAAAAGTTGCAATATTTATTTTCACCCAAGCAGTAAAGCAATTTGGTAAACAAGGACGACTTGTGCAAATTTCAATTCATTGTCAGTCGTCTGGCCCGCTTTCATCGCTAGCAATGATCACAGACGCAAGTGCCTCTCCATGCATGGTTTATTTATTATCAATTTCTATAGTTGTAAATTTTATTCTTGAAATGAAACAGTTGAACGCATTTAAGAATTCTATCGAATTACACATCACGGCTCTTTTCTGAAAAAATTTTTAATAGTAGATTTGTAAATTTAATGCTTTTATATAGAAATTTTATATAGATATAGCCAATGCAACATATTAACTGTATAATATAATGAATTATCTGTATTGAACAATTGCAAATACAAATCAATTTAATTCAATTTATTCAATAAAAATCAGAATTGAATATTAAATTTACAAAAATATAAAATCTTTCATTAATTATAATTAGAGAACATATTTTATTAAAATGCAATTTGGAATATAAATTGATGTATACAAGAACAACATTTAGACGTTACACAAAATAACAATCTGTTATGAAAAATTGTACATCAAAAATATGAAATATCAACAGCACTATTGCAATAAAATTTCAGAATTTGAAAACATTATTAGAAAATTATACACGCAAAGAAACAATTTGGGGATTGTAAAAGAATTAATTTTTTATCCAAAGATTTGCGTTATGAGATGCCCAACTGCTTTTCAAATACAGTCATCTGATTCATAAAACCTTCATTGGGGAAAACGAATCGAAGTGCCTGAATTTGAAAAAGGGCGTCATTGCGTCGGATTTTTTCTGTGCGCATGAGGTATGTGGCAACAACAGTTGGCGCACGTGAAACGCCCGCATTGCAATGAACCAGAACTACTCCATCATCCTTAATAGCAGCAGAAATAAAGTTATGAATCTCATCCAGATATGACAAAATATTTTGGTCTGGCATATCAGCTATCGTTAACTAAAATTAGACATATTAACCAACAGCATAATTTAACTACAATTTAATTTATGAAGAAAATCAAAACGAGCTGTTTTCTGGCTCAGTGACCCAGGATATTAACCTCGAGTTCTTTCAAAATATTCAATCACTAAACTGTCAAAACAGAATATTCTCATTAACTTCACATTCAATTTGCCCGAGAAGAACAAATTCAAATGATTGATCCTGACTTGACAAATGACTACATTAACTTTACCATACCTCTAAGACGAAGTTCCATTTAACACAATTAGGTTATATACATAAATTCCAAAATATTATTTTGGCCAAAAAATCAATTTGAATTATATAACTCAGGATATGAAAGATGTTAGCTTTGAAATGGAGAATCAAAGATTCATGCTAATGGTCTAAAATTATATAATGATACTTCATAATTTGAAAATGATTATAACAAAAACAAAAACAAACAATTTAGCATTCTTAATTGTGTAACGCGGAAATTATTAAGGATAAGAGCGATTTTTAAAATTCAATTTTCCTTTAGTTTACTAAAAAAATTAGGTTTTAAAGCATTATCATTAAATTAAAAATGTTACCTAAAAAGTTCCGTTGTCACTAACGGTTTAATCTGCAACAAATGGTTTTGTATTAAGGAAAAGTCAATGTGTGACATCAGCTTAAGCAAACATGTCAAAAACACGAATTAAGTTTAACAGACTATTCGAATGTACGACCCAACACTATTCGAAAACATTTAAAATTTTTGAACATGTGGCATCATTCTTTATTATTAAGGAAGTTCTTGGGCATATTGCCCTTATGAGCAAGTTTATAAAAAAGTTAATGATGATTTATAAAAATTAAAATTCACAAAGAGCAGAGTTAGAATGTTAACCCTACCAAAGTTGCACAAATATTCCTCATATCAGCGCTGTAAACTTAGAATTTCCAGAAATGTGATGCCATCATAAACTTCGATGATTTATCAAAGTGCAAATTTTTTTAAATATTTTTAAATACATTAAATATTGGTAAAAACCATTGGAAATAATGGAAATCATTGGAATTTATTTTCAAATAATCAAATGTAATTTTCTTGCCTATATTACGTAAGCTTATTGGGAAAAAATAGGCAAAATTTTCCTCAAGAATAGCAAGACCACATCCCAGTTAAAAATAAAAAGCCATTAGGAGAATTTCTTATTCGATTTTTACCCTAAATACAAGCTATGAAAAGTCAACAAATCTCTACGTTTAAAGGCAGCAGCGTACGCTGGGGGGGGGCATGATTGAATGTCCCCTCAGGTTTTCAAAATTAATAGATTGTTTATCAGAAAAAATTTCAGCAAAATATTAAAAAAGTTAAAAACTAAAGTCCTGAATTGCAATTTTAGGTCAATTTATTCAACATTTTCTTGCTCATGACTGAGATATCCCCTGTCAGAAAATCAGAAAATCCTCGAAAGATTAATGGATGGGAAGGAGATCCAACTCAGATCCATGAGGGTTAATACAGCTATTAATGTAGAGTAGAGCGTGACATCCAGTTTCAGGTCGGGCTAGGGTATCAAATTGTCGGGAAGGGTCCGGTATAAGGTTTAGATTTACTATTAAAAATCAATGAATTGCTGTTTCCACTATCTGAAAATGCTTGATGGTTAATAATCATTTCATTAGACAGAGATCAAATTCTCAGGTCAGGTCGGGTTCGGGTCGTAAATATTCCAACGTTTACCTCATATTATCACTCTCTACTGTAGAGGTGAGTAATTAATTATCCAAGTATTGCATAATATGGTAGGCGTTAAAATACCTGAAGGTAAGTAAAGTCATCAGGAAACATATTCTTCACATAACTTGCCAAATTCACAATGTGAGTAACCTAAAACTAAATGTTAATGGTGGATATACTATAGTTCAACTTACTTTTGCAGACTTCAACAAATCATAAGTTGCCGCAACATCTTGTCCAGCTAAAATATATCCCTAATAAAAATATTTTTAAATTAAAATTAGAAAATGTGTAATTCTTTCAATACTATCTGAGATCTTAAAAGGTTAGTGCAACCTGTAGCATGTTTTCACTGCAGATCTGGTTCGCTTCCTCAAGACAATGATATAATAAAAAACATATTTTCAAAATAGGATTCAATTTTTTAACTTTGAACTTGACTCTTAAGGCAATCCCAAAAACATATTTTGGGCAAAAGATTAAAACAGCGTTTAATTTAAAGCGTGAATGCAAATTTGTTTACATTGAACTCTGTTGAAGCAAATGCCGAACGTTTTACATTCAAAATTAATCTATTGTTTAAAACCACTCAAATAAACTCCGCGCAAAGAACCAATTAACTAATTGCATTACGCTTTCATCACAAATTAAAATGTCGAGCAAAGTTCGTACTCCAATAAAATGCACTTTTTTACATTTGCTTGAAATAGGCAGAACTACGTTAAATTGTATAATAAACGCAAAAACACAGTATTTTATTATATTTTTAATAGGCTTAAGTGTTATAAAAGTGCCGTTCCACGACTGTGTGCACATGTTCAATGCATAATTTTGTATATAGCTTAGCAACATAGAAAATCTCAATGCATTAATATATTCTGCTTGATTCCTAGTAAAAATTAGAACATGCTTTACACTGTAATACCACTTGTAAAATTAATTGGAAATCTGACATTTAATAAATTTAGCCTTTACTGTAATTATTTTACATAATGCATACAATCTAGAGTAATATATGAACTTAATAAGTTTTCTTATCAATATTTTAATCAAATAAAAAAACTAAAAATTCTCATTTATCGAGTATAGCTGAAAATTAGTGCCAAAAAACAAAAGTAAGATTTCAGAATTTGGACATTAAAATAACTCAAAATATAAAATAAAGGTCTAAAGAAATTCTTTTTTAGAACGTTTGGAAAGTGATTTGTAATATTTTAAGAATGTTAAATAATTGGTGTTAATAAATAAAATTCTTACAGAGTAATAAGCCAGGCCTGACGGTTGCATATGTCAGGTCAGGGTCGTTATCGATGCAGTAGCCGGCGGCATGTGGACCAGTGTACTCTACATCCTGACTAAATCCCTCTTCATTCCTCTTCTCAATAAATTGCTTGCCCAAGTGTGTTGTGACACGGGTGTTCGTTGGTTTTAATCTGTTTGCTTGAAATTGCAACAAATCCTGATCGAAATTCATTACTGAAACATATAAACAGCCAATGAAAACACTATTTATAGTTGGTACGAATTCAAAGAAATCGATTGCGCCACTCTTCTAATGAAATCGTTGCAACACACAGTGTAATTGCATTTATCATAATAAAATAAATACTCACTGACAAATACCTTTTGACGATTGCAGCATTTGACATAAAATCAACTATACATGATTTGTTAGCCATTACGTTGAAATTTGATGTTTTTGTTTACAAATATAATCAATTTCAATATATCATCATTTTCATATAGTGATTTGCACCAAATATTTACACTAAACATGATATATTTGAATAAGTACATACTACGTCATCTGATACTGTACATAATATCATGGCTTAAATCTGAATGTAGCTTTTGTTTTGCAATGAATAGTTAGTCATATGCATCTAGTGTATTCAAACTTTGTAAATCATTCTCAAACAATAACCATGACCTGCCTAATGTGCTATAAATTGACTCTCCTTAAATACTGAAATTTTAATTACACCCCATATTGAAACTGAAACCTCATTTCAAAATATCTGAAAGGGAAAAGGGTAAATTATTCTCAGGGGGAATGGGCAGTTGGATTGTTGAGGGAAATCTGCTTCAAATCAATAGAATTGGTGTTCACAACAAAAAGCACTGCATTCTAGAGAGGAGAGTATTTCTCGAAAAACAATAATTGACGGCAATGTACTTCAACTTCTCTATATCGAAAAACAGGTCCTGAAGCGAAACTATGATTTTTTCAACAAGAACTAAAGGCATTCAAACTCTCCCGAGTAAGACAATTAAATATAAAGTCGAGACCTACATGCACAAACAGAACAAGTCACTATTATGCTATTATGTTAGAGTTAAACTACAAAATGGCATGAATTTATAAGAATTTGTGATGGTCACACTGAAAGCTAATAGCTCTTTGTAATCTATCATATGCGCCAATAAAATTAAAAAGTTTTTACAATTAAATGTAAGAGTAAATATTATTGGGTTTGGATCAATTTGTTGAATCCTGTCCATATATTTGAGAGAGCTATTTTTGTAGTATTGGTAATCTCCTTAAAAATAGTACCTAATTACATACATACATTTATTTTGATTAAAATATTAATAATAATTAATTGACAAATTAACATGACATTAGTATTGAATAACGAAGTATTTTTTAATTAACTCTGTGACTTATATAAAAACTATCAATTGAGAGAAAAGGGTATAAGCAAGATCATTAAGGAATGCTTCATTGTAACATTTAAATAGTTCATTCAAAATTTGGCAGATCCTCAATACATAGTGACAGTGATGCTACATAGCTAAATTATATAGGTTGCAACATTTCCTAATATATCTCATACCAATTACGAAACACCACAATGTTCGCTTTAAAGATTCTTTTTGGTTTCAATGTAATGTTACCCCAAAAAACTAGACAATTATGTTTACATTTTTTCAATACCCGATAGCAAATTTGGCATTCTTAGTTACATAATTTCTACACCGCATGGACCATAAATACAACAAATGTCAGGAGTGAATTTACAATTGCGAAGAAATAATTTTGAAATTCTATAAATGTATTGCAAGTCGAAATAACTGATTTTCATATTATTTTGTGTATAAGAATTTAGTACAAAATTTTCCAATGCTTTGAAAAATGACAATCAGTAAAAAGGCATGCTGACATACTGTTGTAAAAAGCGTAATCATTTTCAATCAGTTGTAAATGCCACGAAAGCAGCAATAGTAACAACTGCCTAGTGACCATAATATTCAAAACGGATGCAATGGATACATCCTAATGCAAAATATGCTTTCTTCAAAATGAAATTTTTATAAATAAATTTAAACAATAGAAAAAACTTATAACTTACGGCACTACTTGCATAAAGTGTGCTTTAAGTTCACATTATTGAATCGAGTGCAATTTTCAGTAAAATACATACAATCAAATAGTTTGCATTAGATTTTATTTGTTTTCTATTTTCTCTCATGTCGACAGATCTTATTTGAATCTTTGAAGCAGCACTATTGAGACAATCATGCTTGTTTGAATAAAAACATAAATTAATGGCCGTGAGCTTGCATAAAATTAAGGAATTCTTAGAAGACTAAGTAAAACTAGGGACTTGTTCGGGGCAGTACAATCTCAAACCTAATGGTTCATATGGGCAACTTGCAATAGCTCCATATATGTAAGTAATTTGTATTTGTTGCTGATGTTTCTGGTCACTCGACGATATGGTAAATAATACTTTTCTGAATATTTTTGCATAACTAAATTGGGTAAAGGAGAATAAAAAATAACCATATTACATCAGAGATGTGCAAAACGTTTGAATACACGGGGAATAAAGTAGACAGGTTATATAAATTTTACAGTATTGTTTTAATGTAAACGTATTTGATATTCAAGATATAGTTTGTGGGTTGCACTTATGCATGTGAATAGGCTTGCACATATACTTGAAAATTTGCATATTCATACGTAGGGAATGCAAATAATCTGAGCTTAATAGATATCAGATGAATGAATTACGTGAGGGAATCACGAATAGCTGTGAGCGGGTTTCTAATAAACACATGAGTGCTTCATAACGGCTCGGTTATCATCGGGCTATTTGTTTATCTAGCAAGATCTTCATAGTTGCAATATACATGTAAATACGAAAGCTTGTAAACATACATGAAAATAAATTAATGGGAGAAAGTGAAAAAATACATGTTTTCATTCCCGTAAATAAGCACCTAAATGAAATTCACATAAAGTCTACTACAAGCGAAATTCAAACGTGGTTGACAGTGATTCTCCATTAGAGATAATACTCCATTAGTCTGAGATAATATTATAATTTGGAATGCACCGACCTGCCTACAGGGTGATTCAGAAGTAACCCAAGTATTTTCAACAAATGTATTTAGCAGGTATTCGCAATTTTTATACAAATACCACGGGACAAAATTGTACACCATACCATTACACCTAGAAGGTTGACCTATTGTTCCACATTCAAAAAACAATAGCCGCAATGCACCAGATTTTAGCACCAGACTTTAAAAAACATGTATTATTACATAGCAAGGCGATACTAAATATTTAGTAATATATTATGAAAATGATGGCGTTACTCCTGAATCACCCTGTACACAAACCAAATGCATAAAAAGGCCCTTATGCACGTAAACCTGAAATATCAACGAGTTAAACATATGATTAAAAAAGAAATCCAAAAGAATCGTCAAATTTGGTTTCTAAATCACATTGTATACAATTTGGAGTTACCCTACATATGTTCGTTCAAAAAAACCATATCAAAGTTTGATTTAACAAAAAACTGGATATCTGGTGAAAAATTATGTTTGAAACAGTTAATATAATCTCACAAAAATTATTACAACTGAAAGGGCTTAAATAAAGCATTTACTATTTTGTAACTACTATTCAGAAAACTTAAAAGTTTGGAATATTTAAAATATTAAGTTTAGTCCTTCCAACCATTGATATGATAATAAAAGTAATACTCGATAAAAATAATTTCAGACACAATAGCTAGGTGCGTATTAAAAAATTATAAATCTAATGTTCTTTATTTATAATGCTAGCCATCAAAGCGCCAAACCCCACTGCACTTGCATAACTAGTGAGTATATCAGCACCCTGACAAGATTCCAGATGTGTACAAACAGCGATGATCCAATCACTGGCCAGCAGTTTTGCCTCACTATTCAACTGTCTCATATATTTCACAGATAAACCTAAATCACCCTTCTGAATAGCATCAGTAGCCCATGCGATCAGTTCAACATCGGTGCACTTATCGACGTCAAATTCTAAGGGAGCTGGTAATTTTTTGGGATTAAAGAATGAATATACCCAAGAAACAAAGTGTGCATATACACCATGGTGTGCTTCATCCACTAAACACACACTACGACAGTGGGAAGCAACTTTTTCAAATCTATCTAGAAGTTCATTGGTACTTTCCGATTGATGGATAGTTGGCAGAATTTTATTAATAAAATCATCATTATGTGACAATTCCTTCACACGTGCAATGGCAGTTGAAAGTTCTTCGTCACCATTGATAACAGCACTACGTAGTGATTGACAAGCAAGCCACAGTTCATGGGATCTTGACGCAGCAGCTTCTGTATCTGATCTTTTCTCCAATGATTCTTCAACAGCACGTAATTTTGCCAATGCACTGGTAATAGAACTGATATAATCCTCATCCATTTGAGCGCGAGCATTTCTTAAAGCTTTTTCGTATTTAATCCGTGCAGTATTTTCAGCATCAGAAAGCATTTCGGAAATCGATTCTGCGTGTATTTTCGCTTGTCTTTGCAAATGAGTTCGAAGATCTTCTTCATATTTACTTTGCTTTACCTTTAATAATTGATCAACTTCTTTAATGTAGGAATGTTGTAAATTTTCCCGTTCTGCATCAATTCGCCTTTCTGTAAAATATTGAGACTGATCTTCGGCAGTTTTCATCATGTCTTCCGCTTTATGAGCCCACTTAAGTTGCTGTTCAATATATTGAGATCTTAAATCATCTAATTTTCTAAAAGACTGCTTCAACATAGCTCTCAATTCTTCATTTTTCAAGTCATCCACAGAAAACATAGAATCAGAATGAATATTGTTATATTCATTTTCAAACTGTTCGCGTTCTTTTTCTAGAAGTCCAGCAAAATCGGCATAAAAATTAAGGTTGTTGTTCAAATTGTATAATTCCTGTCGTTTTCGCTCGAAATTTTTCTTTGTTGAGTATTTAAAATCTTTGGATTTCTTGAATAATTCCTTATCCCTATTTCGACGTTGAGAATACTGCTCTAGTTTATGTTCTAAATCTTTCATTGAAATGTCTAATTCACTGCAAATATTCTGAAGTTCAGTTAAGATAGCATTTTTGGCTAAACGCGCCTTCTCAACATCTTGCCACTTATCATCTCGAGAAATACTATTATCCAAAGCAATTTTTAAAGCATCTCGATGCTCAGCTATTTTTCTAGCGACAAGGTGTGTTTGCACATCAAACGCATCAAAATTTTCAGAGATATTAGTGACTCTTTCAGAGAGAAGGGTCTCTTCACTTTTTACAACAGGTGTAACTGGTTCACTTGGTTCTACTTTAGTATCAGAAATGATGTCTTTTGACTTAATGTTAGGTTCTACATTGACTGATTTGATTTCCTGAGCCCCTTGTATTGGTTTAACATGTTTAAGTTTCGATGGCTCTTGAACATCTGGCGGAACCGGTGTGGTAAATTGTCTATATTGATTTTGGACAGAATCTATGCAGTCAGTGACATATTTTTTCCAATCATCATCGAACTGGGTATAAACTGCAGCACCTCCACCTATAAAACAGTGTTATTACTAAGTGCATTATCAAAATGGTGAAGTTACACAATAAAAAATGGTTCTGCTAAACGTGACTACATTAAAATTAAGAAAATCTTACTCAAATATAAAATTTTTAATTCAATTCTTTTAGTTAGTAGATTAAATGGAATTAATCAAGATAACAAGGCGATCTACGTGTAGTCGTTCGTACAAAACCAAAGTTGTAAATAATTTAAAAAACATATTTTTGGCATAAACGAAAAAGTGCCGAATAATATCGGCGCCTTGTAATTTTCAACATAGTTAAAATGTTATTAACTAAAATTTTCAAAATAAATTAAAAATTAGAAAAATTTTCAAACCTCTACAGAATAAATACCGACAACCGGTTGAATTGTTTTGATGTATAATAAAAACTAATAGTGCGACAAGTCTAGAAGACATTGTTGTCTTTTGAAAAATAAACAGAAATGTTCCCAAACACTTCCGTAAATTTATAGAATCCTTAAAATAATTAGATACTACGTCGATACAACAATTAGATCAACGTCAAAAATGGTGAAATGTTATTATTCAATCATAAAACTATTTTTCCCCGAACAAATAGTCTCTTACAATACCAGCAATCAGAGTTAGATGTGGCCAGGTAAATCATTTCTAGATTTTATACAGATCCATAATTCATTTTATGTAAACTTGTATTTTAGATAATTTTAATCCTAATCTAGTAAATTGTTCTTAAAACGCAAAATCTCTGGAATTTTCTGCATCACCAATTAGAAATTTGACAACGAAAAAGGCTGTTTGTTCTTGATAAAAATGTAAAATAATTTTGTTTTAAATTTTGCGCGTTCAAAAGGTTTGTGAGTTTTACAAGAGCTGAAAATGGGAAATAGTGCAGTCAAGTGCATGAATATATTTTGAAATTTATATTAAGAACCTTATAAATCTGATTTCCTTTATAAAGATCTGATTAAATTTTTCAAAAATAGCAAATTATAGTTTAGGAAGAAATTTGTAATCACCTCCATTAAAAAAATTTATATTAACTAATTTCAGTATACAATAATAACCCTGTCAAACAAAGAATTTGCTTATTTGAAAATTTTCATTTGTTTCATACAAATTGAGTGTTCTAATAATGAATTTGAAGTTAATTTTTGCATAAAACCGTCATTCGGGGAGATATTTAGAATTATCTTTTGTATTTAGAGCGCATACCATATTACTCTTAAGATATAAATAGACAATAAACAATAAAAATATTGAGATAAGCAAAGTAATTTTGAAGAATTGTTTGCTAGTCTAATTTAAAGCACACGTCATTAATATTGATGAATCTTTCACAATCGGTTGTTATACGAAATGTATAAAGAACATCCTACCTCCTGCAAGAAGCAACGCAGTTAAGGTTTTTAAGATGCCTTTTCCTGCTGAGCCACCTGCACTGGCAAGGCTGTTATGTCGCTTTTGGTTACATTGAATAGTTCGCTGCAATAGGATTCTACTACGAACCTGGCATGCACGCATCTTAAACTAAACATGTAGGGATTATTTAGTCATTACAAGGGTTAATTTAAAGTTTTAATCACCTCAATGATAACATAGATGCTTGTAAATATTTTTCTGATATTATTAGCTATGTATTAAGTCAAAACGTCATTAGGCAATAGCTCAAGCAACTTTATTAAATATTTATCAATGTTTCAATTTTTTTTTCAAAATTTCAAATGAGATTCCAAAAACACGTAAAAAACCATTTAGGTACTTGGCCATTTGTCATAACTTCTAAAAACTTAATGATATTGACGCCATTATTAATTCAGAACTAAAATTTGACGTCAAGCGAGAAATCAGTATTCAACAGCACAAATCGAATAGATCTTAGCCATACACCGTTTGTTGGATAGGCGTATTATATGGATATATGAAATTTGTACTGATATATATA
>CABFPE010000284.1:313566-350846 GCA_900660155.1 Hofstenia miamia
TTTGATGGCTTTCCTCTTTGCTGAGCCCTTCTCCGACTTCGCCTACTCTTCCATTTGCTCCTATTTCATCTCCTGCGACTGTCCTCGCTGCCGTAAAACTTGACTTGTTTTTATTTTCTTGTTGTGTATGCCTTCAGCGGCTAAATAAAGTCATTGATTATTATTATTATTATAATGTATTTTTCTCAATCAGTGCTTATGAATCTCATGTATTTCTACTTATATTCTCTATTTTTAATGGATTAAACATATTAACACAGAATTTCTTTCATTTTTAACCTCTGATATATGAATTCACTTCTATTATTCAGTCACATTACATTTACTGTAATCATGCACTAATTTTTCATAGAGGAGCAATTTGACACGTATGTCCCATACATTAAAACTTAAACTATATTAATATATAGACTAAGTAGGCGAAAAAATTTCGTCCCTGAAAAGGTTAAAATACAATAGGTATCCCATTAAACTTATTAAAAATATTCAACTAAGATGTCTAAAGGAAGTAAAAAACCACTTCTATGCAGTCAAGTTAAATTTTCAAAAATTGAATACCAAATGAAATTTCACTGAAATTGTGTCAATATTAACATCCTGTGCAACATCTTCAACAGTTTTTTGTTGTTAAAGGCATCCAAGGTAAGGCCTGTGCCAAGCATGCATCTGTTAAATTGTGAGAGAAATTCATTAGTTACTTGATCAGAGTTTGATAATACCGTAATTCTAGTTTGTCGTTGTTTCAATGCAACACTTTTTGGATGTTTTTCACTATTAACGGATCACAAAGATTATTTTTTGGCAACTCTAAAAGAAGTTGGACAAAACTCGCAAAGAACAATAAGAAAATTAGCTTCTTCTTTGATAATCTTCAAAAAATTACGTTTTGATAATTCCAGATGATCCGTTGTAAAAGTAGGTGTTCTAGGTATAATAACGTCTAGAAAATAAAAAGAATATATATAAATCACGTGAGCCGTTGCGTTTTATGTATTATCTATTAATTACTCAATGTAGTTACATAATGACGTAATTTCTTTCCATTTTAATTTAATTGCACGAATATAAAATATTGATACACATCTATAAAATAGAACGCGATTTGCAGAAACCATCTGTAGCAAACATATATTTTGTATATATTGAGTATATAATTGTTTTATATTTTTTGGCGGTTTTCGGCATTTTTCGGAAAAACGCGGGAAGATTGAAGTTCCTAATCGTGACTAACACATGTTAGTTCAGTAGTAAATTTTTAATCTTTCCTTAGTCTTTTATTGATTGTATTTTTCTCATTTATGTACGCGGTAAACACATAATCTTTAATCACTTTTTCAAAATTTTAATGGTTACTATTAAGCCACGTATTGGGTATTAGCCACGTATTGCTACACGATATACATTTGGCTAATGTTGGAAATTGAGGTAATAATCAGAGGCCGGATAAAATTGCTGTTAGCATTACGCAATTTTCCTTGCATTTTTTGGCCTTCGTTTTTACGCAATTTTTGAGAAAAGTGAGTCAATTCTGATTTTAATAATTATAATTATCCATTGCTATTTCTTTGAAACATCTACACATACAATTCAATATCAAATAAAGTACAAAGTGTATTGTACTATGCACAAAAATTCGACATCATTTACAAATAAAGTCCCAATCTTTTAGAAAAGAGCACCTTTTCGCAATCATCAATTGAAAAACTTCAAAGTGTCATACATTTGTAGATGACGCTGTTATTTTACTTTAGACACATTTATAGTATACGACAAGATTAAACTACATTTTATCTAAAAATTCAGATTTCAATCAAATTCTGGAAATAGCTAATGTTTTGATTGGAAGCGTTTTTCAACCTGCGGTAATACCAGAAAGAGCTTTGGAGCCAAATTTTGTTATATTGTTAATGCCGATGTCGATAACGTCTTTTCGTATCTCACTTATCCTTATCGGCACTCCATTTAAAATATATGATAATTTCATGGAAATGTGGCTCCTAATTGTTGAAAAAAATTAAGAAAATTAATGCATATTTTAGCTTTGACTGTGACAGTTGTTTTTGTGCAACCCTTGGTCTAACTTCAAAAGTTTGATTTATCTATTTACAAATAATTTTATTAGTCTATTTTTGCAATGAAGTTGTCGGATTACTCGAACAAAAAATTTCGGTGGCCCTTTTGTGAATAGCATTTCATTTTTCAAATGCTTGAATAGTTTGTAGTGGAGCATTGTATTCTATGTACGATTTACTATGTATTAGTGTGATTTCGAACATGCTATCCCTTATTATCACTGTGATTTATTAGAACTCAGGCGCCCTGACTCGATTGTGTTATATATGAAATAAGTAGCGTTCAGTGCGGAATAGCACAAATGGTATAAAACGCAGGCAAATCAGTTCGTACATTTTAATCTATTTATAATACTACGTGAATATGAAAATTGTTTATCTTTGAGAAAAACACATTGATGCATTTTCTAAATTTTAATAATGCGCTCTTTTAATCTAATTACTATGAATTTCAAATTTAAATTAATATTTGTGCTAAAAAAATTTAATGAGATTTTTACATTGAAAGTGTTTCCATACTTTTAGTTTTGTTTTCATGTCACAGCATCAAATTAAGCTTGTCGAGGAAGGTTCCGCTATTTTAGTTAAGGCGATAAATTGTGATAAAGATCATCAATTCCAAGAAGCCTATGCTTTTTATATTGTAAGTAATTTATATTTTAGTACTACAATTATGTGTTGCTAAAAATGTTAGAATGTGCTTTTTTTGGAATTATCGTTAGTTTTTATACTCAATTTATGTGTTAAAAGTTCATTTAGGAAGCCATACAGTGTTTTCATGATGCGTTAGTTGACGGATATGACGATGAAGCTTTGCGAAGAAAATTTTCTTCATATATTAACCGAGCTGAAGAAGTTAAAAAATTGGCAATTCAACCGACAACTTTTCGTTCAAATTTAGAGGTACTATGTTACATTTTGGGAGATTTTAATTTTTTATTTCAGAGCGAAATAGAAAGAGCTGATCATTTAGTAAAAGAGGCTTTGGATTTTGATGAGCGTAACTTGAAGGACTTGGCATATGACAGTTATGTTGAAGCAGCACAGTTTTGCTTACAAACAGTATGCTTAGTCTAAATATTGTGTTGCAATAAATATTTAGTCGAAGAAGTGTGAGGGAAATGACCAAATCAAAGTTCAAAGATTAGCTCAACTTGCCATTCATAGGTAAAATCTTGATATAAATATTAGGATTATCGCAAAATACAAAGAAGCAAAACGGTAAGTAACTCCTCTAAATGTTTTGTGAATGTCATTAAGTGGTTGTATTTGTGCATATTGGTAAAATATTTATGCCAAACTCAAATTATGAAAACGTCCAATTTCCAATTAGCATGTTCAGTTCACTTACACCTTTGACTACACTCTACACACAATTTAACTAAATTATATCGGGATGTCTTAAACAGCATGGGGTTCCTTCCATGAATTTCTAGTGGGCTTATACAGAAAAAAGCTGTCTGCAATATAGGATCACCTTTGTTATATACGCCAAATCAACAGTCACTAAATAGATTTTTTGGGTTTGTTTTGGTCTAGTTTGTGAGTGGAGAATCATGATGTAGGAAGATTTTTTGGAGTAATGAATAACCGAAATATCTAATACTTCAAATTTATTAATATTGAGCAAATATAATTTTCCATCACTAAACGTTGTGCATGCATTTATTCGCAAGAATGTAATAGAAGTCATGGCTCTTAAATGTATAAATACAGTTGTTAACTTATGGCTACACAATATTTATACTGGGCATTTAAGTTTATGTAACAAATATATTGTTCGAATCTCGCGTGTGCATTGAAGATGTGGCCTGTTTATGATAATTTTAGCTGTTTATTCAAAATATGATGCTCTCTAGTATAAATCAATAAATTGTATGTTGCAGTATTTCAACCGGAAAGAAATGTATTCACGCTTTTTTCAAATACACCGAAGCCTAATAGCATGTATTAATTTAAATTTATCCTTGCCCAATGGTTTAACCTTGCCCAATGGTTTAAATCGAGAATTGTTCTCAATTATATTTGAGAAAATTATATTTACCTCTAATAAGACCTTCCACTGCTTTTTAATTTACAAATATAAACTTCAGTTTTTTCTATTCTGTACTAACACCCTATTTGATGCTTTGTTCGAACTGTTTGAGATTTTCTGCCTGCCAACTATTACATACACGTTCTGTTTGGCAATCCTTAAAAGTCCTCAACACGCCTAAGGTTATTTGAGAGATTACATCCTTGGACAAAGATGTTTAAGTCATTCAGAAGAGCAACGTTTACCTAAAATAATGTGAATGTTCCAAATTTGGCCATAAGCGATGATTAATATCAAAATACCATGTTATGATGAAAAACAAAATTTGCTGAAAGTCCTTTTGTACAGATTTCGATCCACATCATAATTTTGAGGCTACGTTTTTTCGTGACAAATATAGCGTTGCGTGAATTAGATTTTCATATGCATATTTGCAAGTATTGTCAAACATTTGTGGTGCTTGCAACTCAAAATAAGATTCATTGCCAATAATGATAAATGGATCACCTGATTTTACACTCGCTGTTCTTATTTGTTTTGTGTTGTCAAGAGCCGTTTTCCTGCTAAGCACCCCGTGTCCGCTTATTTGAATGTTCTAGACATAATTTTGCTGTGATGATGTAATTCACATTACAGTTGTCTAGAGGCAACTACCTCTCACAAATTCTTTTATTTTTTACTGTCAAAATTTCAACTCAACGACCATAAAGGTATTGGAATTACTAGAATGTTTAAACCAATACAAGAACCACAACAGTCCACTGCTAAATTTTTTTACAACGTAGACAAAACATCATTAAATATTTGCGAAAGCAGTGTATTTTAATCACGTTTGAGATTGATTATTTGCCATTCTTTTTTATGTCTAAAAATTGACGAATCGATTCGTACATTAGGTCTGATTCTTTTTGTTGCTGGAATCTCTTAATTTGCGTCTCACAAAACTTCATTTGTGGAAAAGGGGAAGACGAAAGTGCGAGTGAAGAGATTTAGCCCTCTTAAAAAGGTAGAAATTAATTCCATTTCTCAGATAGTAATGAATTTTAATTTTTATGATTATTGTGTTGATTTATAATCATGATAACAAATTTCATTGTAATCAATATATTGAATTAATTTCTTGCTTTTACAAAGATATTTCCTTTTATTCAATATTTATTTTTCGCATGTGCAGAATCAAAAATTGAACAATATATTAACGATAGAGTTGATAAAATTCACAATTATTTTACAACAGTTCCTGTTTGAGGTCATTTTACTTGTTTTTAAACAATATTTTATATTTATTGATGTAAGCATTTACATATTGACACATCTTTGGTGTTAGAATACTAGTGACTCTAGTAACTTCTTTTAGAGCGGAAGAGATTAAAACAAAACGTGAAAGCGTTGATCCCACACCATCTGCCCCACCATTGCGCATTCCACTCCACCCGCAAAACCGTATTCCAGTTCACCCAAGTGCTGGAAAATATACTCCTGAAGAAATCGCAGCTCTCAAGTATTATTTAAAATGACTTTGCTGTTTATGAATTTATCATAGTGTCGGGCAACATCTCTACTCTGATTCAATGGATTTTTTCATATCTAGTTCGGAATTTAAAATACAATCAAACCTAAAGGCCTATACATTATTAGGCAAATTACCCTTTTAAATTTTATTATTTCTCTAAATATTTATATTAATTGCTGTGCCATCGCATGATTTAAGAAGTTTTACTAAACTAAAACAATTTCATAATTTGTTATCACTACGGGTTTCTAAGACATCGATGTAGTTATTTGACTGAAATCATGAAGTAAATCTTAGTTTCTCTTCGTTTAGAAAAACTTCTCGCATAAATGGATTAGAGTACCTTCCATTTCTCAGTGTAGATTTATCCGAGCGTTTCGCCTTCGCCTCGCCGTTTTGTGATCCAGCTGGTCTTCCAAGACTAAATGTCAAACAAAAGGAAGCATTCGGAAAGTTCTGTCGTCCAAGTGAAATCATGACCAATCCTTGTATAATATCTGTTATCTCTCCATATAGTATCAAACAGGTACGGTACTGAAATGCGATTTTGCTTGAAATTTAAACGCGTGAACAACGTGATACATATTTTGTTGATGATTACTATGTATTTTATCTATAAAATATGTGGACAACAGTATTGAGACACCATTCTTGATTCAATTGTAGTCCTTTTATGTATTGTAAATTCGAATTTTTTGCTAATCTTTTATCGCCTATATAATATAATGCATCCATGGATTGCAATATAAGAACGAAAGCCAAAAAAAATCTTACTATATCCGATTTATTCTTATATCCGATATGCTTATGCGCGGAGTTGATTGTATACATAGTATGTAAAATTTAAAATTCGAATTCCGTATGACAAATTTAGTATGATCATAGTTTTTTATTAACATATTCAAGAGTGTCAGAAATATTGGCATTCAAAATTTAACCAAATTTCTTTTTTACAAAGCCCTCAATTCATAGCCTAATATTTTCAGCAGGCAAGACGAGTTGAGAACAGAATGAGGGAGGTCGTTAATGGCAACGAGGAAGAAAAGAACAGCAAACACTGAGCCTTGAGGGGCACCACTAGTAACGGGGACAGGAGAAGAGATAGACGAGTTGATTTTGACACACTGGTGACGATTGGTCAGGTAAGACTGGAACAGTTCGATGAAATCCACATCAAAACCATATACACGTAACTTCTAAATGTATTAAAATTAAAAAAATGTGTGTGAATCATACTAAACTTTTGACACTTTCTTCAAAATTGATAGAAACCTTTCGAATCTATCCGGCTCAACAGACTTAAACCGTTCTTAAATTTATATCATTTCTGCGTAATCTTTGTAAGTAAGAAAATTCAATAAAGCAGAACGGAATTAACGTCAATAATTGACTAGTTCCGAACCACATTGTTGCAGCAAAGCAATTCTAGTTCCCATGCAAAAATTTGGAAATTGTCGCGCACGATTCAAATGTTTTGTAATATATAAATTCGTTTCGAATAGCGGCACGCACGCACGCACGCTAGCATAAGCGAAAACAAAATATTTAATTTTAGTTCTTTAAAACTGTTCTGTGATTTGGCATCTTAAATTTTGGATCAAATTCCAATGCAAGTTCGCAATATTGAATTATGAAAAGTTATTGAAAAGTAGAGGAAATGTTTTTAAATATTTGGGGAAAGCAAGACAATCAATTTCCATATGCAAACCTACGTATATTGCATACTGAGAATAGTTGTTTCACTGCGCCTGAGAAACAGTATCTACTAATTACTTTCACATTCTCTCACCTTGTCTTTATTTCCCAAACAATGAAGTGCTTTCTAATATAATTAAAGTAAGAAACGTTATTCACTGACATTGTTTGTTTTGAGATTTGATCATTACATTAACCCTGCAACTATCTTTTCTGAAGAATAAACATAAATTTAAGAATTCACTACTCGTATCGTATTAATTTTTACATCGAGGCATTTCAAGAATACTAAAGACATTTCAAGTTTGAACTTAGTGCTCGTACCCGCAAGTCTTTCAACGCTTCTTACGGAAGTGGTCCAAAAAGGATACTCTAAAATAGCGTTAACAATTGCGTGAATTAATACCTTATCTAGAGGGGAATTAAAGATTCGTTTATTGTTGAGTTTTAGTACAACACTGATTGAAATACCCCACTAACAATTTCCAAAATGTGTTGCATAATTGAATTTGAGAGGACACAAGAACCTAATTTGCCTCTAGTATACCCTTTTGTTCACACAATTTTTGAGTATCTTTTTGGATCACTTCCCTTACCCAATTGTAACTGGCAGCGACAGTTCTTTATTGCGAATGCCGTCCATTTAGGATTATCCTCAAACTAATGTCATTAAAATACTCTCAATCGGAAATATATTTATTTTCTAGTAATAATATACTTTTATTTAGACCATAGTACCTGACTGTTCCTTTGTGTCTTCTCTTGCTGTATGTGCCTTATATGAGCGACGGTTTAAGAAACGCATTTTAACCAGGTAATGCTTAACTATTTACAAACTACCGGTGTATCTAGCTTAGTACACTACGAATATCTATATATTGTAGTCACCTAAATTGAAAAATTTAGGGTTCTTTATTTAAGGTAGCTAGAGGGGAATGAAAAAAATTTTATTTCAGCTTAATCCTCCTAAATGTTATACCGCAAGACTTATGCTAACTCAAATTACATAAATATTTGTTAAGAAATTTAATAATACAAGTTAGCGTTTCGATTGCAACCATTTAATGAGTTTTTTAAGGCTTTAGTTTTTTAATAATATCTTTTCACAAAAATTAGATGCGGTGCTCAAATCACCCTCATTTTTTGAAAGATATGACTAGGAATTAAACTAAAAATATTTTAAGAAACTTCAAATTTTTTTTAGGTTAGCAAGTTTTTCCCAAAAACGATTTTACGCCAACGTAATTGAATAGGGATGACAGTCATAAAATCAAAATTTACTGAAATAATATATGAAAATACTTAAGTTTAGTCCTAGCGATTTATCACAGCAATATACAGTGAAAATTTCCTTAAATTTTAAAAAAAAGTTTTAAAGTTGAAAGTCAGACCAAAAACGCAGAAAATCACGTTTTGAGAAAATCGATGATTTCACTCAAGAGGTCCAATCAATCGTTTTTCTTACAAAGCTTGATGGGAAATTGTATTGATAGGTTTACATATCACACCCTAGATGCAGTTTTTAGACAAATTTTTTAGAAATTTCTGACAATTTCCTGTTTGAAATTTTGTAGACAAAAAATTTTAAACTTGTTTTTAACATTTTTTTCAGCTAGATATGATTAAAAACTTTCTTTGTTTCAATTAATTAGATATGTAAAAATATCAAAAATGAAAAATTGTTGTAAAATTCAATTTCCATATCCCACTTAACGTAAAATAGCTGCATTCAAAAAATTAATGGCTGTAAACCAAACCGTTTTGAGTAAGTGCATCTTTCAATTTTTTGTACAAAAGCACCAGAAATAAGAATACATTGGGCACAGGTGAGTTCAGCATAATAATGTCAAAATTTGGTTTAATTGAGAAATAATTATTGAATTCGGGGGTAATAATACCATTACGTTTGCATTTAAAATATATTTATTATTGATAGCTGCGGGCAGTCTAATTGAGATTTAAATTCTTCACGTATAAAGGGTTTTGAGTAATTTTTTTCTCAATTTTTCACTTTACCTACTCATAAAACATCAAGGGTTTTACCTTTTTCCTGATTTTCGTGACAATTCAATTAAAATACTTTATTGATCTTATGCACAGGCTCATTGTAGCGTGTATAATGCGTAATGACCATATTGAAAATGGATAATCTTATATTGTGTAGCAAGAGATCGGAATGTATAGTTAATTGGAACATTTATTGTAAACTTTAATTATATTTAAAAAGCGGTTAAAATAATTGAAGTATATTTTGGCAGCTATATATTTCCTTGGTTTTAGGATGTTGCCGTTTTTCGTGAGGGGATGTCTTACTTGTAGTAAATGAGTTTCTATTAAAAACTTCAAATTCAGATTTTTAGGAGGTTCCTCACTCAAATGCAACCATTATCAAAATTGATTTTGAAATTTTTCGCACTTGGAATTGCGATAAAACTTATTTTTCAAATTATGTTTGATGATCTTGTTCTTTTTAAGACTTCCACTAATGTGTTTGAAGTGTAATTCATAAAATTGCCAGTTATGTATTGTTTTGTTTAGTAAACTTTATCCTCAGAATCGCAACGGTGAGCCTTATTATAATCCCAGCGGAAAGTATATGGTTAAACTCCACATGAACGGCTGTAAACGAAAGGTAATTTTTAAAAATTTTCGTTCTTNTTGGGGAAAGCAAGACAATCAATTTCCATATGCAAACCTACGTATATTGCATACTGAGAATAGTTGTTTCACTGCGCCTGAGAAACAGTATCTACTAATTACTTTCACATTCTCTCACCTTGTCTTTATTTCCCAAACAATGAAGTGCTTTCTAATATAATTAAAGTAAGAAACGTTATTCCCTGACATTGTTTGTTTTGAGATTTGATCATTACATTAACCCTGCAACAATCTTTTCTGAAGAATAAACATAAATTTAAGAATTCACTACTCGTATCGTATTAATTTTTACATCGAGGCATTTCAAGAATACTAAAGACATTTCAAGTTTGAACTTAGTGCTCGTACCCGCAAGTCTTTCAACGCTTCTTACGGAAGTGGTCCAAAAAGGATACTCTAAAATAGCGTTAACAATTGCGTGAATTAATACCTTATCTAGAGGGGAATTAAAGATTCGTTTATTGTTGAGTTTTAGTACAACACTGATTGAAATACCCCACTAACAATTTCCAAAATGTGTTGCATAATTGAATTTGAGAGGACACAAGAACCTAATTTGCCTCTAGTATACCCTTTTGTTCACACAATTTTTGAGTATATTTTTGGATCACTTCCCTTACCCAATTGTAACTTGCAGCGACAGTTCTTTATTGCGAATGCTGTCCATTTAGGATTATCCTCCAACTAATGTCATTAAAATACTCTCAATCGGAAATATATTTATTGTCTAGTAATAATATATTTCTATTTAGACCATAGTACCTGACTGTTCCTTTGTGTCTTCTCTTGCTGTATGTGCCTTATATGAGCGACGGTTTAAGAAACGCATTTTAACCAGGTAATGCTTAACTATTTACAAACTACCGGTGTATCTAGCTTAGTACACTACGAATATTTATATAGTGTAGTCACCTAAAATGAAAAATTTAGGGTTCTTTATTTAAGTAGCTAGAGGGGAATGAAAAAAAATTTTATTTCAGCTTAATCCTCCTAAATGTTATACCGCAAGACTGATGCTAACTCAAATTACATAAATATTTGTTAAGAAATTTAATAATACAAGTTAGCGTTTCGATTGCAACCATTTAATGAGTTTTTTAAGGCTTTAGTTTTTTAATAATATCTTTTCACAAAAATTAGATGCGGTGCTCAAATCACCCTCATTTTGTGAAAGATATGACTAGGAATTATACTAAAAATATTTTAAGAAACTTCAAATTTTTTTTAGGTTAGCAAGTTTTTCCCAAAAACGATTTTACACCAACGTAATTGAATAGGGATGACAGTCATAAAATCAAAATTTACTGAAATATATGAAAATACTTTAGTTTAGTCCTAGCGACTTATCACAGCAATATACAGTGAAAATTTCCTTAAATTTTAAAAAAAGTTTTAAAGTTGAAAGTCAGACCAAAAACACAGAAAATCACGTTTTGAGAAAATCGATGATTTCACTCAAGAGGTCCAATCAATCGTTTTTCTTACAAAGCTTGATGGGAAATTGTATTGATAGGTTTACATATCACACCCTAGATGCAGTTTTTAGACAAATTTTTTAGAAATTTCTGACAATTTCCTGTTTGAAATTTTGTAGACAAAAAATTTTAAACTTGTTTTTACCATTTTTTTCAGCTAGATATGATTAAAAACTTTCTTTGTTTCAATTAATTAGATATGTAAAAATATCAAAAATGAAAAATTTTTGTAAAATTCAATTTCCATATCCCACTTAAGTAAAATAGCTGCATTCAAAAAATTAATGGCTGTAAACCAAACCGTTTTGAGTAAGTGCATCTTTCAATTTTTTGTACAAAAGCACCAGAAATAAGAATACATTGGGCACAGGTGAGTTCAGCATAATAATGTCAAAATTAATTGAGAAATAATTATTGAATTCGGGGGTAATAATACCATTACGTTTGCATTTAAAATATATTTATTATTGATAGCTGCGGGCAGTCTAATTGAGATTTAAATTCTTCACGTATAAAGGGTTTTGAGTAATTTTTTTCTCAATTTTTCACTTTACCTACTCATAAAACATCAAGGGTTTTACCTTTTTCCTGATTTTCGTGACAATTCAATTAAAATACTTTATTGATCTTATGCACAGGCTCATTGTAGCGTGTATAATGCGTAATGACCATATTGAAAATGGATAATCTTATATTGTGTAGCAAGAGATCGGAATGTATAGTTAATTGGAACATTTATTGTAAACTTTAATTATATTTAAAAAGCGGTTAAAATAATTGAAGTATATTTTGGCAGCTATATATTTCCTTGGTTTTAGGATGTTGCCGTTTTTCGTGAGGGGATGTCTTACTTGTAGTAAATGAGTTTCTATTAAAAACTTCAAATTCAGATTTTTAGGAGGTTCCTCACTCAAATGCAACCATTATCAAAATTGATTTTGAAATTTTTCGCACTTGGAATTGCGATAAAACTTATTTTTCAAATTATGTTTGATGATCTTGTTCTTTTTAAGACTTCCACTAATGTGTTTGAAGTGTAATTCATAAAATTGCCAGTTATGTATTGTTTTGTTTAGTAAACTTTATCCTCAGAATCGCAACGGTGAGCCTTATTATAATCCCAGCGGAAAGTATATGGTTAAACTCCACATGAACGGCTGTAAACGAAAGGTAATTTTTAAAAATTTTCGTTCTTATATATATATATATATATATTCCGCGCTTTCTATTGCAAAACGGCGATTTTGGCTATACACAGCGCTGAAAAGACTGCTTTTCCATAGAACGGAGAGCGGAAATGCAGTTTCGATCCTAAAAATTTTTTGTGATATTTTTCAATAGTAAATATAACGAAGTTTGTGACCATATTTTGAAAATTTCAAAATTTTCCAAATTTTCACAAGCTATGGCAATGTACTTTTCCGTTCTTTGTTCACCCCTCTCTATTCATTTACAACTATAACTAAGTCTATTGGTAGGGGATGAAGGGGATGATTCGTATAATCTACAAAATTTAATGAATTTATCTTTGGGCCATGACATACTTTCTGTGAAAATTTCGAGTCAATTCAAAAAGTTTTCTAACAGATAGCTATTAAATTCTGTCTGTCTAGCGTTTGAAAAATGTGAGATAATTGCAAAAAGCGAAATGAAAAAAAATTTTTAAGGAAATGTATTTTTTCCATCAAAATATCTTAAAGAAAAATGGGAAAAAAAATTTTTTAAATTTTTTTGCAAATATGTTTCATACACAAAAATGTACATAAAAATCGCTGAATATATCTAGAATATATTCATATATATATATATATATATATAATTTGAATTATGTATTTTCTGTTATAATCTATTAAGTTGAAGAATATACTGTAGAATAATAGGTGTCTATTAGATTTGTAATCTAAAGTATGTGTGCTTGTTATACTAAGTTATTTAATGAAAGTGCACTTATCTATTTTCAACGTTTGCTCAAAAAATAGGTTTAGCATTTACCACACATTGCAAATTTGCGGGGCGTGTGTCTGCAAAAATAATCATTCACTAGGATGTCGATGTTGTCGTTGGTCACATTTAGAGAAGATTATCTGGTTAATGTAACATATTTTTACACTCATATTTGGTGCGTGAGTGTTCAAAAATTGAAAATTTTAACAGATCTATCCATATTATATAGACAGCACGTATTGAGAACTGCAACAGTTTTGTCATGTTATTGGTTTAGGAGTTAGAGACACAACGTATAAGAATACATTAATATTTTATTTAAATTTGATCAATTAAAATTTAAAATGTATTTTAATTTTTCTATGCTATATTTGTTAAAGTGTAAATCGTCGTTGTGGAAATGTAATTAGTGGCCGCATCTGCATTTTTTGAAAATTAAATACTTTTTACAAGTAATAAGTGTCAGGATTTCCGGTTTATATTCATTGTAAAGGAAGTCTTTTATGAATGCCACTTAAATTGCGTTTCAGTAAATTTTTGAAAAACGTCTCATGAATTTATATAAACATGTTTCCAAGGAAATTCACGTTATAGTAAATCAAACTGTAATTACGCCTAGAATAACTATCAAATAATTATGTAAGAATGGTCCCCGTGCAAACTGTATATTGCGTTATAATTGACAAGAAAATACAATTTTACACTTTGTTTTAGGTTATCATAGATGATCGTCTTCCAACTTCTCACAGTGGTCGTCTTCTTTGTTCTTCTTCTAACAACCCTAATGAGCTTTGGGTATCGTTATTCGAGAAAGCGTACATAAAGCTTCTTGGTGGATATGACTTCCCTGGATCTACTTCGGTTAGTATCAATTTATTATTTGGTTTAGTTGATGCAAGGATAGCATTTTATGTGTATAACAACCTGTTAGGTAACGATTGATGCATTTTGGAATGTATGGGATTTAAATATATTTAATGATAAATTTACGATTAAGAGCAAGGATTTTTTACAACCCTTAATTTTCAGCCATTTTCTTAAAACTACAGTCATAATGTAGTTAATATCGTTGGTTTATTATAGTAAATAGTGCTCCCCTCCCCTCCCCTCGAAATAGCTCCCTCAAATAAGTATTTGTTTCCAATTAAGTATAAATCTGGTTTTTTACATGCAAGATGAATTATTCTAGTTTGTTACAAAGAAATCACTTCTTTTCTATCATGTTCTATTGAGTTTGAGAATTCTTAAAGCACCGCATACATTATTCGATGACAAATATAGAAAATAGCGCTTCCTGTGAAACCCTTTCAAGTGATTTAACCAAATCTTTAATCATTCGATTGCATATTTTTAGACACAAATTTAATTGACACGATTTTATCAAGCCCGCAAGTGGAACCAACTCTTTCAATATTTGCAATGGTATAGCAGCAATTAGTGTTAAAATATCGCTAACAGCAAATAACGCAAATACAATTGCGTCATTTTTTTACTGTTCATTCGCCGCGAAATGAGAATATATGACTCGATCAATGCACAGCTGTTATTTTCATTTTTTTCTATCAAAGGAAAGTGTGTATTCTTTCAGACTCGCCCGAATACTCGCTCAGCAGGGCTATTAAAAAACTTTAGCAGATAGAGGAATTATTAAATTCTTATCCAACCATTATCAAACCCACTTGAATACCCGCCAATTGCAATCAAAACCTTAGTGTGTTGCATATTTGCTTTTATGATGTAATAACTTTTTGCATATTATGAAAACGCATTGAATGAAAACGCATTGAAGCTTGCGTGGTTGTGTTCTGCAAAAACGATCTCCTCTGACATTGAGACCTCTATCAAAAAAATGCGCCACAAGAGTTGTAACCAACCTTTTTGCTTTGTTTTCTAGGGTGGCGTAGATATTTTCGAGATGTTTCGTCAATGCAAACATTGGCGTTATAGCATCAACGAATGAGTTCTCTATATATATACCATATTTTGAAGGATTGTTAATGCTGTCCGGAGATTCTAATGAAACTAATTCTTCGCAACACAAATGCAAGAAGTCGGTTCGAAGAATACTTTTAATCGGGAATTATAGTCTTCACAAATTTCGCTCATTGCGGCAAGTATTCTTCGAATATAACGAAGATTGATGTCGTCGAAAAAAAGACAATGTTTCAAAAGCTTTAAGAAATTATGACTCATGAAATTGTATTATTGCTCACTCCAAATAGAGAATGGCAATGCAGGGTTTTTTAGAAAACACCATTTGTATTAAATACTGATATTCAATTCATCTGGCTTCATTTGAGAAAACTTGAAAACTGGTTATCTGCCCAAATAAAGTTACCAGGGATCATTTATTGTATTTTTGATGGAGACATTGGTCCCCCACCTGAATGTTGTGGCATGGGGATTCTGTCACGTAATCACGGTCTTAATCATCATCACTTTTAATGTTCAATTCGTCATCTTGTAGCTCACCATCAGCTTCAAATTGAAAATCGTTACTATGCTGAATATCTGCTGCTTTTCGCCAGCTAAGGAACAGCAGTCGAGATAAATCAGTTTAAGTAAAATCAAATTTTATCTGATCTTTATCGAATAAACTCTCCATTTCTATGTCCACTTCTTGCGTTTTCTGCATCATAATCAACCATTCTTGCGCTAGTTTGTGTCACGTAGGTTTCTCGACACACCAAAAGACAAAAAAGCGGTGTACTTTGACATATAATTGCTACACACTTTGATGCAACTGGCATGCTACTTCCTCAATTACAAATGCAAGCAAAATGTTTGAAACAGATTTTTTTCATTTTCTAGTAAGAACAGCAAAAACCTAGTCTTTATATACACAGTAAAATGTTCAAAAAAATACTAACAAGCAAAACTATTAAAATTTAGTTGAACTATCTTTACTGTCCATCAAAGCTTTAACACGTTTGGGCATGGATTCCACTATATTCTTAAAAATTTGTTTAATTTCAGCATTGGTCTGTCAGATTGCGTTTGTCAGATTGCGTTGAAATTGGCTATCAACTGCTGTTTGTTTTGACCTCTTCTTTGAACAATGTACGACAATTTTTCAATAGGATTTTGTTCAGTAGATAATGGGGGCCACTCCAAAAGTTGAATATCCATAGCTTCAAAATATTCTGTAAACTACCGACTGACATGGCAGCGTGCATGATCCTGTTGAAAGTTCTGAATGTGTGGGCAATCAATTAATTGAACGTCATGAATGCACTGTTCACTATTCATCGCCTTTTCAACCACATGTGCCCTTCCAGTACCATTTCAAGCAAAGCATGCCCAGATCATCATTTTAACAATATGCTTTAAGCTCTTGTTATCGTGATCAGGAGTCAGTGGATGACCATCTACCATTCTAACATATCTTGGGCAATCATCTCGTATTTCAAAGACTGTCTCATCTGAGAAGATAACATTATTGCATTTCCCCAAATTTCAATCTTTACTGCACAAAAAGTTCGTTTTGCGGCTGCAGACGTTCCTGGCAGTGTTCAGAGTGGTAAATAAAATTTGAATTTACTGAAAAATATCCCCATCACATTGTTCATGGGCATTTTGTCAAGTAATATTAGATCACACTGTACAAAAACTTCATTGACTAATGTTCAATAGTTCTCCATAAGCTAAAACTACCATTGAGCTGTATAAGAAGTTTATCAATAAAATAATAGACATTGATTCTATAATCATGTTCAAACGTGTAATTTGGGGCGTTATTCCTAATTTGGATTGGAAAATATTATTTAGCAACCGTCGATAGCTGATCGGGATCAACGATATTGATTTTCTCGCCATTTCACTTTTATTTTTTGTAATAACCCCATATGTGTGTCAATTTCGGTAACAGAGCACGTTTTAACAAGAGTTAAATTCAGAGCATGAGCAAGATAATGTGCACATGCAACATATTAACAAAATTTCGTTACAATTGCCTGCACACCTTTATTTTTTCCAGCCATAGAAGCTACCTTGACAAAATGAGTACTTGTTATATTTACAAGCAAACAAAGACTCTTGTAATTGTAATAATTGGATTTTTAAGGAATTTATTTAAAATATTACATGTATTGTTTTTCAGTGTTAGTTGAAGTTAGTTGGGCAAACATGGCTTTGGCTAAAAGCCTTCACACGTAAGAGATTTTGGATTGGCTATAGCAATGCAACAATTAGTGATGGAAATACCGATGTAGTGTGATGTCAATTTCAAAAAGGCATTCAAATAAACATACAATCGTATAATAGTAAAAGCTAATAAAATCAGTTACTTTGAAAATAACAATACCTAAGAGCAATGTACATGTGGGATTGCTTAGCTTCGTCGGTGGTTTCATCGGTAATAGTGCTGAAACAAGAACAGCCTTCTATTCTTCAAATATGACATGCCAAAGTCCGAAAGACCAAAGGAGACCTCCAAAATCTCCCAATCACCTCTTTTGTGCCTTTAAAGCGAAATCCCAGGAAGACCTCAGAGGACCTCTCAAGGAATGGGCTGATGTCACCTTTTGACTTCAAGAACTTTGCGAAACATCCTAAAGAATTACTCAATTGGGCCTTTCGTGGCACCTAGAAAGCCATTCTTAACCTCAAAGCAAAGATTACACCGGCTGAGTTGGGCCAAGTTGATGTGAGACAATTCATCTGAAAATTGGTCTAATGTTATATTTTCAAATGAGTCAAGATTTGAGCTATACTAATAAAAAATGTTGATAAAGACACCAACTATGCAGAAGTTTAGATTATTGCCTCAATTTACTCAAAGCACCATGAAGTATGTTGGGAAGTCTGTAATAGCATGGGGTGCAATATGGAAGTGTGGCCTTCGCAAGATTGTTCACATCACTGGAATTCTCCTAAATTCCCTATGCTCGGATTCTTGAAAAGGAACTCTTGCCAAGTGATTCAATATATCAGCAGAATGGTGCTCCATGTCATGCCTCAAGAGAAATGAAAAACTTCTTCGCAATAACGCTATCTTTGCTGACTGACCTGGCCAATCTCTAGACCTTAACATTATCGAAAATATGTGGAAATGGTCAAATATCGAATTGGACAGCATACTCTTCACACTGAAGACGAGCCGTGGAGTGCGATGAAAAAAAAATTATATGAATTCCCAACAGCTTTATTGAAAGACATTTTCCTTCAATCCCTGATCGCTTTGAAGTTGTTATTCGCAGAAAAGGGACACCCTACAAAATATTAAGAAAGAGAATTTTGCTGCTAAGTGCTTATATTGCATCAATTATTAATTTATGTATCTTATTTTGAATTTACTTTTTTAGGATTTGCTAATTTGTTAAAATTTTTCAGGTGGCCGAATACATTTTTCCAATGCAAGTTTTCTAAATTTTGATTAAAAATTAATAGCCAATTGTTACTCTACATATTTTATGGTATTAGACATACATATGTTCCTTTCTCAATCAAAGGAANGTAATTGTAATAATTGGATTTTTAAGGAATTTATTTAAAATATTACATGTATTGTTTTTCAGTGTTAGTTGAAGTTAGTTGGGCAAACATGGCTTTGGCTAAAAGCCTTCACACGTAAGAGATTTTGGATTGGCTATAGCAATGCAACAATTAGTGATGGAAATACCGATGTAGTGTGATGTCAATTTCAAAAAGGCATTCAAATAAACATACAATCGTATAATAGTAAAAGCTAATAAAATCAGTTACTTTGAAAATAACAATACCTAAGAGCAATGTACATGTGGGATTGCTTAGCTTCGTCGGTGGTTTCATCGGTAATAGTGCTGAAACAAGAACAGCCTTCTATTCTTCAAATATGACATGCCAAAGTCCGAAAGACCAAAGGAGACCTCCAAAATCTCCCAATCACCTCTTTTGTGCCTTTAAAGCGAAATCCCAGGAAGACCTCAGAGGACCTCTCAAGGAATGGGCTGATGTCACCTTTTGACTTCAAGAACTTTGCGAAACATCCTAAAGAATTACTCAATTGGGCCTTTCGTGGCACCTAGAAAGCCATTCTTAACCTCAAAGCAAAGATTACACCGGCTGAGTTGGGCCAAGTTGATGTGAGACAATTCATCTGAAAATTGGTCTAATGTTATATTTTCAAATGAGTCAAGATTTGAGCTATACTAATAAAAAATGTTGATAAAGACACCAACTATGCAGAAGTTTAGATTATTGCCTCAATTTACTCAAAGCACCATGAAGTATGTTGGGAAGTCTGTAATAGCATGGGGTGCAATATGGAAGTGTGGCCTTCGCAAGATTGTTCACATCACTGGAATTCTCCTAAATTCCCTATGCTCGGATTCTTGAAAAGGAACTCTTGCCAAGTGATTCAATATATCAGCAGAATGGTGCTCCATGTCATGCCTCAAGAGAAATGAAAAACTTCTTCGCAATAACGCTATCTTTGCTGACTGACCTGGCCAATCTCTAGACCTTAACATTATCGAAAATATGTGGAAATGGTCAAATATCGAATTGGACAGCATACTCTTCACACTGAAGACGAGCCGTGGAGTGCGATGAAAAAAAAATTATATGAATTCCCAACAGCTTTATTGAAAGACATTTTCCTTCAATCCCTGATCGCTTTGAAGTTGTTATTCGCAGAAAAGGGACACCCTACAAAATATTAAGAAAGAGAATTTTGCTGCTAAGTGCTTATATTGCATCAATTATTAATTTATGTATCTTATTTTGAATTTACTTTTTTAGGATTTGCTAATTTGTTAAAATTTTTCAGGNGTATCTGGACTGATACAGATATAATGCAATTGTAACAGGACGAAGCTTTGGAAATAGGTGCCGATGCCACAATATATATATATATATATATATATATATATATATCGAATTTTTAATTTTCTATTCCTTGTTAGTAGAGAGAAAATATTTAAATTCTTAAAAAGAAGAATGAAGTAATTAATAAAAGTATTAGAACATTAAGCAATATTTTAGTTGTTGAAATAAGTGATCATAAACGGAAGAAATCGATGCTTTTTCAATAAGGAATGAATTCGAAATGTGCGATATCTGAGATTTCCCTTTCTGCTATTTGACTGTTAGGGAAGAATTGGGTTAAGAGGATAATTTGTCTTATGCGCTTATAGAAAATAATGAGGCAGCCACGTGAAGTCTTCAGAATTCTACAACCAGATTATCTTACAATATTCATTCACAAAAGTGAATGAACGCACTTAGGATTGATTAGGCAGCAATTACCAGCTGTAAGAATGAAGGAAATCCAGACATTTAAAGTGCATTTGCTCTGTGCTAATGACATTTTAGTGAGATTTTAACTTGTATTTGTGGGTGATTCATGTTTTTCTTGCTATTTTAATGTTTTTTGAAAATCTTAATGAAAAACTTGCAAAATTCCAATGTGAGAAATTAGTTTGGAAGGGACTATTTATTTACATATTTTAGCTTCAAAAGCCATACTGAAGGTTTTTATTAACGTAAAATCAAGGTATTTGTACAAAAAATATGATATCACTGGAGAATTAATTGTTTTACTTCTAGTAGGGATAAGCTTGGCTATGGATGTGTATCTGGAATTCGGTTATTGAATTTGATGCTCATTTTTATAATTTCGCATAGAAGCTTTAGGTTATGTCTAGTGTAACCAGGTAAAGCTGTAAACCGACATTGTCATTACTAAATATGTAATCGACCAAAAAAACCAAAGTTGCATCAGCAATGTACATTTAATAATTCTGCGTGTACCCTTGCTTATAATAATTTGTTTCAACGCAATAAGCAAAACTTTACGTAATTGCATCAGTCAACTTGTTCGAACCTAAAATGATTTTATATTTGAAAATCAACAAAATCACTTCTAAATCTTGTAGAATAGGATTTCTCCATTTTCTAATATTTTTTAGTCTACTGATATGTATGCATTAACCGGTTGGATTCCTGAACGCATATCTTTGAAGCCGTCACAGAATGCTGAATATTCAAGTGAACAGAACTTTGAGAGGCTTTTTAGTAATTTGCATGCAGGAACATGTCTTGTAACCGTTGGAACCAACCATTTATCACCAGAAGAAGAAGAACATTGTGGTCTTGGTAGTTCTCATGCCTATGCAGTATTAGATATTCGAAAATTACAAGTAAGTCCTTGTTAAGTAATTCTCAGAATCGCATTAATAATCGCTTGCAAAATTTTTAAGTGTGAATACTGTTATCTTTTGTTTCGCAAACTTATCACTAATTTTTCAGCATTTTGTTGCTATTGGTTAATGCTTGTTTTTAATCATTGTTCAGTTTTTTTGTTTGTCAACATTTTAAAATTCTAATTTAAGTTCAATTTTAGATAAATTTACTGTTAATTTGGAAGTTTGAAATTGAAAACCGAAAGAAATTTCCCAAAAATAATTGCTTGCTCTTAACGATTTGTAACTAGCTAAAATAAAAATTTAGTTCAAATGTAGCAGGAACTTTATATATCTATTTAGTGTGGTACAAAGTTATTTAAACTCAAGAATCCATGGAGCAGAACCCGATGGAAAGGTAATTACTCCGATTATGACACTCACCACTGGACCCCTGAACTGCAGCGAACTCTTAGCTACGATCTCTCCACTGAACAGAATGTTGATAATGGTGTTTTTTGGATCGACTATCCATCTATTTTGCGTTTCTTTGAAGTGGCTTCCGTCAGTTGGAATCCCCAGATGTTTTCAAATTCCTTATCATATCACCAGTGAGGTTTCTTTTTTAAGATTTCAAGAATAAGTCTCATATTTATATGATTATGTCATTTTTTTCTGAGCAAATAAGATGAAGCTTTAACTAAATGTTGTATCTTATTTTAGTTGCTGGCCTTTTGTTGCGGGACCTCGTAAGGACAATTACAGTTGTTCTAACTCACCCCAGTACGTTCTTCAAGTTCAGTCTCAAGGTTTGTTGTCACCAACGTGGGTTCTGCTTTCCAGGCACTTCACAGAAAAGGTTTAAATTTACTTAAAGTCTATTACTAAACTTGTTGTTTAGAATGACTTTGCAGAAAACAAGGTGTACATGTCTTTGGTTATTTACAAAAACAATGGAAAGAAAGTTTATAATCCAAGTAATCTTTTTCCTTGAATTCATTGTAGTAACATTTTTTAGCTGAACCTGAGCCATTTATCGATGGTGTCCGGATCAATACCCCGCATTATTTATGTAAAATTAGGGATCCAACAGCTGGGAATTGTAATTATACCATTGTCATTACACAATATGAAAAGTTGAAGGATACTTACTATACGTTGAAGGTATGGTTTTACTGATTCTTAATAGCTTGCGCTTTTCATCTGAAAATGCACCAGGGAATATCTAAATATTGTTTAGCAACAGTCCTTTTTGATATAAAGAAGACAGCTCTTAAAAAATTTTATATTGGTTTAATATTACAATCAATGCATACACATCACATTTCAAACAAATTATTGCCAAGCGTCTATATTTGTGTGACATCTGCACTTGCGCACAGTATTCCTCAATGGGTTTGGATAGTTGTTGCTTCTATGGGCTTTCAACTTCCTAAGCAATTAGCAGTTTAAAACTTTTCCAAAAATTGGAATATTTTCAAGTACTTCTGGTACAGCAATACACCCTAGTATAAATTGTTAACACTACGTTCATATATGTGTATATATCGCAGGATTTCCAAATGTCATATGCTTGGAAAAAATTACTTTCAAGTGTGGAAAAACGGTAGTAGTATTGTTTTCTTTGTTGGTGAAATATTTTGAAAATTTGTACTGTATTTTTTAAATTGATTTGATTAGTTTTTCGACTATGCGATTGTTTATTATTGCAAACGATTGTTTGACATTGTTATGTAACAAATCCATTGATAACATATGTTTGCAGTAGTCGAAATATTTCAACTTTCACAATATTTCAAATTGCACTAGTGAAACCAATTCATGAATTCTTCCATAGCATTTTTGTGGTTTATCTCAAAGACCGTATGATCGAATGTTCTGTAAATTACTTTAAATAATGCGACTATAATTGGGACCAATAATTATCTTGCCTTTTATTTTTATTAGAATTTGTAAACCACTTTGCAATAATCAACACAATTTTTAGTATAATTCGATAGTTTGAATCTTTATTGCACAATAAGTTTGAACAATTTAGAAATCCAATACTTCTGATTTCTTTTGGCAAATCTTAATTTTTACCAACAAGACAAAATTTATTTATCCAATGAAGTATTTATTGTAACAGACTTCATTTTCTAATCACATTTGAAAACACCTATTTTTTCAAAGTTTAAAGAAAATTAAGTTTAAAATTTGGATGTCTTTTAAACTTACTTTTCATTTATTGGTAATTATCTAATAGAAATTGACATGTTTTTAGGTGTATACATCATGTCCTTTTAAATTCACTAAAATCGAGCCTTTACGTCATTCACAAGAGGTAAACATTTTCAACAATCCGAGTGTTACTTAGTCTTTTAGCTTAATGGTAGTTGGGGTGAGCACACTGCTGTTGGTCCCTACAGCAAAAAGGCATTCGAAAGTAATCCTACATTTCAAGTACAGTTTGATAAATCTGCTAACACTTGCGATTTCGTAGTGGAGATGAAAGCACCAAAGTATGCTTGAACTTTTTTTATTAACCTTTTGAGCCTTGGTGTTACATACATGTCTCACCAAAACAAATCCGTTTTTCTAGATTGCTATAGTTCGTAATTCATTTGTATTTTGCATGACTAATCTTACGGTAATGACAATACATTTGTAAAGCTTCAGCAAAATTGGTAGTTACTCCTCTAATTTTTGTCTTTTTTACTTGAACGTGATATTCCTGTTAGATCAATCTGATCACTGATTTGGAAACATCAATAAACAAATTATGTGGTTAAAAGGGCGTTAGTAAACTAATTTGTGTAAAAAATATTATATTGATCCTAGTTTCTTGCCATTCGTTTTTGGTAACCATTAAGGGGTGCAGGTACATATATGTAAAACCCTAATGTAACGTTATAGATGAATTTCAAAATTTAATTTTGGTGATGATATGGTGCTGCTTACCATCTGCTTAGTGCAATATCATACGTTTTTACTACTAAAGCAGCTTATTATTAGGGCACGTAAAATTTAATAAAGTAAAAATGTTTTTTTCTGTCCAAAACATTGAAAAATTTTTTTAGACCTGAAAAACGCGAATTGTGCAATTATTTATAGTAATAGTTGTAAGGTTAAAAACAATCAAAAATATTTTGTTAGATTAAATTGCATTTTTATGTCAAAATTTGAATCCAATATAACTAGGTGTTCCGCACACTGATTTTCCGTTTTTCACAGTTCAGCAAACAATACAGTGCTCAAATTTAGAGCCCCTCTTTTTAATTATTTAGGAGTAGAGCCCTGGTTATAGTGTATTTTACTGGTTGGTTGAATTTATAATAATCGAAATAAATATAATTCAACCAAAAAGTTGTACAGAAAGTTGTGTGTACGCAAATATTTTTGTTGTGAACTTCAAAATTACCTAGAAATCTGTGCGCAAAGTTGTGTGTACTCACTTGGTGTAATAATGATGATGATAAAATATTTTCTAGAAAGTAATTAATATTTTCTTTGCGGTCATTACATATTTTCAGGTGAACAATAACCTAATATTGTAAATTTAATTTCTATTATTATCAACTGACGAATATGAGTAGTCTTTTGAAAAACATAATCCAATCGATTAGTCTTTCTTAAAAATACATACGACGCACTGCTGACAAAACGTTGCTCAACCCACGGCTTACTAGAAATTAGTAGGCCATGCTCAACCCAACCCACTTGCACACTTGGTCTTCAGGGGCACTAGATAAAATTCAACCTATAGATAGCTATGTTAATATAAATGTCACTGATGCTAATTTTCCTGGTGAACCATTATAGTTTTCTTTAAAACAGATTGAATATGCTGTTAGAAAAGTGAAGTGGACTTCACCAGGCCCTGATGGAACAAAAATTATTATAATGGTGCTCCATAATATTAGTATTATTAAGCAAAATTTTTTTGAAAACAAGTGATTTTTTTGTAGATATGAAATAGATTAATCAATAAGTTACATCCATATTCAATTTTCTTAATACAATCATACCTTGAGTAATTTATAATAAAACTTTTTAGGGGGCATGCGAAAACGTAGACTGTTTAGCAAATAATGCTCGGTCTTTGCGTTAAATAAATTCAAGTTTTTAAAATGTAATTTAGAAGAGAATAAAAGTAATCCGAAGTCGATCCGAGCATTATTAAAAAAATTTTATTAGAGCTGTGACATTGCGAAAATGCTGATTGTGCTGCGAATAATGCTCAGATCGACTTTAAACTACTTTTATTCTCTTTTAAACTTCATTTTACAACTAGAAAGTCCTTTTCAAGTTACTCTAAGCGAACCCAAGAACTGATTATGCTAAGACCTATGTTTTCTTTCTTAATGCTCAAATAGAATAGATAAAAAGTTCGCAGGAGTATACGCGGGGTCTCTTTCCGGTCTTGATCATTTGAAAGTATTGAATGGATACACAATAAAAATGTATTTAAAGACTTATTTTTTAAAATTTTTTAATTTTTTTGCTGAAAATTTTTTGATTTAACCATTCAAAATCAGTTTTGGAAACCTGACGGGGGACATTCCACAATGCCCCCCCCTCTCGTGTGTCCGCCGCTAGATGGGAGACAATACCATTGTTTTTAAACACAGTTAAAAGAGTGTGAAAGAAACTATTAAAACAATTACTGAACGGGAACTTCAAAGCTAATGTTTAAATGAATAACGTATCTACAAAACATATAACACAAAAACAAACATAAAAATGAATAATAGCAATAGTAAAATCTAGTCTTCATAGGAATTAATGGCAACAAATAGTCTGCTTGTACCACTATACAAATCACCTATTGTTATAATACCCGGTGCTTTTTAAATGTTTTGAAAATTGTACCAAATGAAAAGTTGATCATCCCTTTTAAATATATTGATAAAGAACGAGAAATGAAAAGTTATAAATGACCACAGCACACAACACAATTGCGTAAAGATTCACGATATTTAAGCTCCAAATATATAATATAATGGATACGTCCAATCGCCCTCTATCAATGTGGTTTTTTTACTAATTTTGGTCGTAACTATCTTATCAATGATTGCAGCAATAGCCTGCATACTTGTGCGTCTTTTATGTGCTGCTAAGGGGATTGAAAGACATTGATTGAGTATGAACAACACAGATAATATACCAATTTTATGTACTGTTTGCTGTAACAGTTTTCAGCTGTTAACAGCAGTGCTGTTGGGAGCCTTGATGATTATCCCTCCTGGGCAATCAGTGGTAAGCCATAGCAATTTACTTGCTAGGATGGTATTCCTTTTGTTTTTAAGTGCTCAACAGTGGAAATTTGATTTGGAACAATTCATAGAATGAGTTTACATGTAATTGCCAGGCCATTCACATGGAAAGTGCAATTTGAAGATTTTCATTATTATTAATGCACAACATAGTTTGTTAAATTGAATTTTGTGTGTAATGGCAGCAAATTATGCATGGTATTATTCCCTTCCTTTTTACACTTTTGATATGTTGACTTTTGTGTCTAGGTTTAGAGGGGGGCATGACTACCCCCTCTTGCCCCCTAAATGTCGCCACTGGTATTATGTCAGCTAATCGAATCTCTTATTATGAATTAAATGGAAGTTTTCGCTAAAATATGTGTTGTGTACTCTAAGAATATCTAAACAGTTCCCAAACAACTTATGTCAACATTTCGTCTTAATGTTTCTTATAATACGTTGAAAAGTACACTCTTGTGTTTAAATTTAAACTGCGAATAATTAGTTAATGTTTTGTTTTAAAAGATTTCACTCTAATTTATTTATGTACTGGCTGCACCAAATTCTTGCTATAGTTTTTAGTTTCAAATCTGTAATCCATTTATTTAGGCAATTTGGTGTACGTATTGATTGCTTCATGGCTTCCGTTTACAGAGATAGAATGACTCATTTTGCAGATCACGTGAACACAGATGCTTATAGGTTAGTTATAAAATGTATTTTTCAATTTTATGCAGTTTTATGTTTAAATATGCCAAATTCTATTATACTGCTAATTTATTTCCTCTGAAAATGCATCACTATTTTTAGCATTTGTAGTGAACCATTGAAATAGTCTTGATTGATAAATGGATTGAATTTTTTAATATCCGATTGATGATGATACCTATCACAAATCAATATGATAGAAACATCTGTTTATGGTAAAATTGGACATTAAAATTTTTTAATGTAGTTTAAATTGAGCAAGAAAAAGCATTGAACTGAAAAACATAAAATATGAAGACTTATTTACCATATTCCTGTAGGGCCAATACGTAGCTCACATTCATGCAGATAGTGCTGTAATGATATAATACTTTCTGAAGTATTGCAAATGCTTGCACTTTTTCCGGTGTGTTTTCGACTATATTTTATAAAAAACTTAGATTGTTGGGCTGTGTTCCTCAGCTCTTCGTGCCGTGTCATGAGCTTTATTTATATAACTCTTATTTACCTTAAACCGAATAAATGTCGGCGAGTTTGTGAACTGCAGTTTTGACATTGTGAACACAAATATGAAACAAAGATTTTATCTGATATATTATATTTTTCTGAACAATGAACAGCAATGGTAGAAGAATAATAGCAGCCACCGATATAATTTCACCAGTTTTTACAAAAAATCATTTTAGTAATTCAAACGTACAAACAAATATTGTGTGTGCTTTTTTGCAGTGTCCGCAGTTTCATCTTGTAGGAAGTACACTGGACCCAGTCAAATCCCCTTTAATAGGCAAAGGATGTCCTGCAAATCCCACATTCTTTCGACATAAATTCTGTACGATGATATTCCCTTTGCTTTCACCACTCTGAAAGCAGCTATGTCAAGAGGTTGCAGTAGATGGGGTGAGTTATTTGGAAGAGGGATGAATTTGATGTGTGCGCAACCGCCATTTCGATCACTTTAACAGAGAAATGCGCTGCTACGATCAGTAACTGTAGGTATTAGTCTGTCACTAAACCAAACTGTAAAAGAGTCTTTAAAGAACCGTTCTTGGAGCAGTTGAACTAAGTGCCACATTGGCATAACTTGCGTCCATGTCTCAACACTTTTAGATTTTTAGATGACTTTGTTTGAAAGTACTTCCCTTCAGTATAATCACAGAACATCACAACAATGTTGGTCTTTGAATGTTCTTGTACAATTTCGATACGACATGTTTCCTTTTTCGCAATTACGTTGTGAGAATGCATTCTCATTGTAGTTGAAGACATGCGATGGATAATCTTATGATAATCCACAATTTGATAGTTTGTTGAAAAATTCCCTGATGGACGCGATGTCCTGCTGTTTGATATTGCATGACTAGCAAAGAACGAGTTTGTGTTTATTCATAAAAGAATTTACCCAGTTAATTCCCTGTTGATTATTTGTAAATCACTCGACTTCATGAGTTTTGAATTTTAAATATCACAATACGAGGTCATGAATAACATGTTTAGTCATAACGGATCCCCACTGTCTAGTCGTCTGCATCGTTTGTTGGGTCTGCCAACTCTTGCAACTATCTCATTCTTCTCCGATGCTTTAAATGAAGCTGTAGTGTTTCAGCCATTTTTCTTTGTGTCGTGCGTTTTTCACCAACGACTTACACAACTAACTTGCTATTGTCATCTGGGGAGTTTTTGACTTAATATTAAATTCATATCATAAAATGAGACCGTAAGCTGATAATACAAGTGATAGTAAAATATTAAATAATTAAATCAGTAAACGATGATTGCGTAATGTTTGATTAACCATCAATAAGAACAGAGGTTTATACTAATTTGATCAGCGACTGACGTTGCCCCCTATTTATCTATTCGTGAAAAATTATACTAATTAAAATGTAGCTAGGCAGAATATATTATGGTATTAGAGAATACAGTTGTTTTTATCGTGTAAGTTTTCCTTTTTGTTGCATTGTAGCACAAAGTTTTTTTACTATAAGCGATGGTTTTTACATTTCAACATGTTTACTTTGTATTCTTCCCAACCAGTATTCGTGCAGACACATTTTGTCATTTGAGCATTCGTGTTTAGGGTCATTTTGTGTACCACTCAAGCCATTATTCTAAAATGCATTCATAGTTATCTTTTGGGAATTCCACAAAGCATACGTCGCAACTGTTATCAACAGTTTCAAATTGTAGAACCGCTTTCATTTTTAAAACAGTTTGACTTAACTATTAATTTATTATGAATTACAATTACGTCTTGCTTTGCACAGTAGTGATTATATGCATTTTTCTTCGTTTGATGACTGATTTATTACCTCCGCCAAGGAGGTTATGTTTTTGGTAGCTTTGGTTTGTGTGTCTGTTTGTCTGTTAGCAACTTTACAGAAAAAGTAATAGATGGATTGACCTCAAATTTTCACCAGAGGTGCGTCTACGCCCAAGGAGGAATCCATTAAATTTTTGTGCTGATACGGGAGACACAAGCTAGATGGCGGAGGTCTGCGCTCTCCGAGTGCTTTTCTAGTTTATATTATAATGATTGTTTAGATGTATTTAATTGTCAGTAATTATTTAGGCCTGGCTATTGCGTATTGGACACCTCACTGCAAACGGGAATCTATAAGATCATAGTGAGCACATACCTTGCTGGTCAACAAGGACCATTCATTCTTACATTCAGAAGCAATGTCACAATGTCTATTTCCAAATTGAGGTGAAAGTGATTTTAATGTAAATTTAAATTTAAAATTTTTGTACATATTTTAAGTAAGAAATTAGTTTCATATTAATTCTATTTTTTAAATAATTGCTTTATGATAAGTTAATATGGATCTGCAATTAATGTAGGTATTTCCAAAAATTCGCATTGATATAGTTTTGCAGTACTATCCCCAAATTTTCCTAGATTTTTAAAAATTTTAATAGTTTCTTCAAAAATATTTTTAATGTGTATAATTCACGAATTAATAAAGTATTTAAAATCTGAAACAACCAACACACGATAGAAACTTGTATTTTTCCTTTTCGTAAATTCGTCGTCCATTTACAGAAAATCAAAATAGTTGATATTAGTTGTTGCTGCCATTGTGTTTGAGACCGCTGTATTATTTGGACATTGGACAATCATGGTAACATACTGTATAAGGATATAAATCAGTTTTGAAGAAAATTCAATGTAAAAATAAAATGGCCTACAAAATTAGCAGTTAATCATTTACAGTATGCAACAGGAGTGCAGAAAATAAAAAATGTTACAAAAACTTATCGAAATCCACAGTGTATTATTTATGAAAACATATTAACAACTTTGTTTTAAATAATAATTGATGTTGTTCCCTACCACAAATTAAATGTTCTATCCTCTAAAAATTTGCTTAGACACAATCGTAGAACGCTAAAAATTTAGCGATTTAACAAGAAAATACTGATAAATTCTCAATAAATATGTGGGATAATTTACTTAAATCAATTAAAATAATTAATAAATTAAGAATAATTTAAAACGAAATTAAAGAATCTTCTAGTAATACAAAGTAAAGGCTTGATTTCAATTGGCGATGCTTTAAATTTTGTAATACTGATTATTCAAAAGACCTTATCTA
This sequence comes from Hofstenia miamia, assembly GCA_900660155.1. Lineage (NCBI taxonomy): Eukaryota > Metazoa > Xenacoelomorpha > Acoela > Hofsteniidae > Hofstenia > Hofstenia miamia. Next base: position 344,605 of record CABFPE010000284.1, read on the forward strand.
ACTTCATGTATGTGTCTTTGTGTTTTTCTTGGTATTTTTTTTGATGATATTTAGAATTGTAAGCAGAATTTTATATTGTAAGAAGCAACTAAATGTTTTCCAATTTATTTAGCAATTCTCAAATGACTGGTGTGGAACGTTTCAATTCCATTGCAATTGTCTTTTTTTAATTTTTATGTGTACATGTAATATATATATATATATATATATATATACAGGGTCTTCATTTTAAAAGTTGACTCCATTGTCCATAGAATATATTTTAATTGACAGATTAAACTGTTATTTCAATATTACAAAATTCAACAATACAATACAGTATATGTAGGATACATAAAAACAATGTTATGTCAAACATAGTTAGAGAAGGTGTTGAAACTGTTGGCCGTGTTGATCTGTGCATAAAGCAACGCGACGACGCATGTTCTGGAAAACGTTAATCCAAACTTCGTGGGATGTTTTGGATAACATCAGTAACCATTGTACGCAGTTCATCAAGCGTATGCCGATTCTTATAGAATACTGTATCCTTAGTATAGCCGAATGCAAAGGAATCGAGAGGAGTTTGATCGAAAGTAAGATTCCACGATAAATGAACGCTGAACCACTGATGTCACCAATTCTCTTTATGAGTCACGTCACAAGACAAATCCAGAAATCTAATTTGTAATTTCAAAGAATAGACCATTTCAATTTCAAATTTGTAATTTAAATAAACAACTTCAGTCAACTTTTAAATAGGCAGTCATGTCTATTTTTAGGTTCATCTTAAAATAGACAAATCGAGTCAACTTTTAAATTGAACACCCTGTATATATATATATTCGCTCTAAGTATTTTCAATATTTATATTTGCGCTAAGCATCAATTTTCGCACTAAATATTTCAATTTTATATCCGCGCTAAGTACAATTTTTTTTAGTTTCTTGCATTTTTTCTGTCGTACTTTATATTGTTTTTAGAAGTCCCATAAACAATGGAAATTGCTTAAACATTATAATACGAGATTTTATTTTAGGAAATGAAGAAAATTTACGCCTATATTATGTGTTTAATATTATATTTTACATTTTTTTGAAATCCTAATTGGAGTATTCATAATATGGAATTATTATTGAAGGAAGTATTTCTATTTTGCAAAAATTGGGACACTATCATACTCTTTAAGAAAGTAAGAATTCCATGTAAGAGAATAGTGAGCAATTCTACCAGGTTTGCTAACCATATGGCCCATATGTTATATTACAGAAATATTATCGCGATTGGTAAATTCAAAATTGTTCAGAAATCTAATGCTATCATGTATAACAATAACAATTTTTATTTAAAGTGCATTTTAAATCACCGAAGCAACTACCAATCTAGTTTACATAAAAATAAAAAATATGCATTAGAGAAATTAAATTTATAAAAATTTTGCATAAAATGGTTGGAGACACAGAATTTACAAACAATGCTACCACAAACCCTAAATAATTGTTAGATATAACACTAGTTAGAAATACACAGTTACATTATATCATTTCAATTCACACAATTTCAATTTTAGACAGCTTTCATAGCAAATACTGCACAATAAGATCTACATGTTGTATGACATCTAAAAGGGTATAAAAACAGTTTAGTCTTCAAAGGCAAACTTGAAGAGGTGAGTTTTCAAGGAGATTTTAAAGGTTGAGAGTGAATTCATATCACGGAGTGTCCAATAAAAGGCCAATTCATGTAGCAATGTTTGAAATTCGAAACTATTTTTGTGTACGCGAAATTTTTTTATAATAAACTGCAAATATATTTTCCTTACACTTGCTTAATTGCAGAATTCAACTATAAGTCCAGAAAAAATCAATTGTTGCAATACGTTTGAGCCCATTCTCCAAATCCTACTCGTGTTTCTAAAGGTGCTGCAAAATTCACAATATATTTTCTCAGTTATTCATAGATATTTTGCTAAAAATGACGAATCGACAATGTTCTAAATCCAGTTATAATTCTCTGTAGCCTAATGAATTTTATTAAACGACAATTATCTAATAAGTATAATAAAACATTATCATGAACAGTTTTCTAGTAAAAGTCGAAATTGTTTTTAGAATAAACAAGTCCTAGTATGCATTACAAATTGGGAAATTTTAGCTGAATGTAAGCACCAGTCAAATTGACACAATAAATTGTAATGTTATCCATTGTTCATTAATTGTTAAAGTATGGCTGGGAAGTGAAGACTATAAACCTATAAAAATTGTTTACAGAAATGAGTACATTTATTTCTGAATACATTAAAACGTACAATTTACAAATGTCATTTTGTAACTTAAAACCGCCAAAATAGCATTTATGACATTTAGTTGCCCTAGTTATCACTGAAAAGAGCACAAAGCTCATCGATTCATTGTGTCATAACTTCAAATTAGATATGTTTCCAGTTTGATGAATGCACTTTAAACTGCAAATCGAAAGCAAAATCAAAATGGAGATTTCATTCGTCATGGTTTTGTTGCTCAGTTGTTCTGCATGATTGGGCATCAATATTATTTTTAGTGGCTATGACGTATTATCATCTAATTTACTTAATTTTTTCAAAATTAGATTGAAATTTCAATTCAGAAAATTCTTTTTCCAAAACGTTTGTGAAATTGAAAGTGTAAACGAATGCATTCCCTTGCTAGCAACCAGATGATTTAAAGAAACCAAAAGAAATGTGCAGTCGTTATTGCTGATTTGATTAAATTTCCAAGTACCTCATTACTAGCTTGAGCATCATGAGTATTGTAAAACACTTAATTCTTCTAATATAACTTCAAACGAGGAAAAAAAGACAACTCTGTGTTGAGAGTTTCATTAGCTGTCAATGTTGTTTGCATTATTTGGCTGTGCAAGGCTTCTGTTTTGGGATGCATGCACCTTCTTGTACCCCTTTGCCTCCGCCACTGGAAATTAAAATGTTGCAATGCTTTTGAGAAGGACCGTAGCAGTGGCCTCAAATCCCTTAAAAATCAGGGTCAGGCTTGAAGTTCATTTTTTTTGAGAGTGGGTAAACAATTAGACATCATTAACCTCAAACATCTTTGTAATTTCATAATTTTTATAACTTCTTAAAAAATATCTTAAACACTCATAACTCACGAGTTCACCACAGGATATGGAGCGTCTCCTATCTAGATCATGCTCCCGTTAAAACGTGACTGCTCGATTTCTTCAACTCTAATGCTCATCAATATCTCTGACCCAACTGGTTTACGAGGCATATCTATATATATGAGGAAACAGTTAAAGTTAAATTTCGGCGTTCCTCCCGTGTGCTTCAAACTTTAGAATCATCTCAAGGTTAAGTGTGAAGTGTATTTATAGCTTTCAAGTACTTCAACCACAGGAATTTGCTTTAGTTTAAATTTTCAACAGTACGTTTGTGCATATTCACCAATTGATGCGTTCATGGCACATGATTTTCTAATAGGCTTGGAGAAATTTATTTGAAAATGTGTAAAAGGACACCAAGTTGTCTTAGATTTAACTTCCTATGAATTTTTTTAAAATCTGAAAAGCAATGCTATAGAGAAGGCCTCCTCTTTCACTTACGTTTCAAAATTCTCCTCTACCATACCCGGTTTAGAGGCCATGATCACTGACATTGCGCAGGGCGATCCTTAATTGGGTTTGAGCAGTTTAACTGCTTAAAGAAATGTTTGGAGTTAGCTGATACCCCATGGGATTAAAAAATCATGATTATATGAACCTTAACTATAGGGAATAATTCCATGAATTTTTAGAAATCTCCATCATCAAAAAATGTGTGTTTTCAAATACTTCAGGTAATGCAATTTTGTACAAATTTTCACCATTTAATGGGTGTACACTCATCAACAATTTGCAAAGTTGGAGAAAAGCGTTTGAAAATTTAGGAAAAACGGCTTGCTCTTTAAAGAAGCACACAAGCTATTTAATGATAATCACTAAATGGCATTCTTGAAAAATGCTTAAGCTTTGATTAGACTGGTAGATTTTTTCAGCCATGAGCGTTTCATTTTAATCTAGAACAATTTATACATTTAGTGTTTTTTTTTCAAAAAATTTTTGTTTTTCAAACTACTAGTAACCAGTGTAAACGTCAATTTAATAATACATAAAATATGCTCTCAAAAATGCAAACAAGAATTGGCTTGCTTCTGTACTCAATCATGTTTCATGAAAAACGATTTCATTGCAAACAAATAGTTTTCAATGAGAAATTTCGTAAGAAATTGTGCTTGAGCATTATTCTAAGTTTGCACGCATTTTAAACTTTTTGACAAAGTAAAAAAAAGAGAAAATAAATATTTGTAAATATTTGCTTAAAATAGAAAATTTAAAATTCTGCAACAGTTGTCGTGAGTGAAAATATTACCCAGCTCAAAAACTTTGAAAATTGGTAGATGGAAAATATTTTTGGTTCGATGTTGATTATTCAAGATTGAAGTTTCAGCTTTTTCAGTTAACGACTCATCCTCCAAGGGCAGGCTTCTTTTCAGAAGAAAAATTTGAAAGAATGTTATACATTTGCTTGATATAATTGTGAAAATGTCTTGCTTTGCAAAATTTATACTGTTTTGGCCAGACCTTTTCAAAATTTATTTTTCTTTTCTGGCTTTGCAGAAATATCTTAAAATTTCAGTAAAATTTCAGCTTGCAAAAATTGAAACTATTACCTCTTTCCTTAAATTTGCAGTTATTGGATCTTCTCTTCTTTCATAGAATTTTAACTAATACGTATGATATTAAACTATCTTGCTTTATCACATATTACTTACCCAATAGAACTGGTCTACGATCTAGCAATAAGTTGCTATTCAAATCTTCTAAGGTGATGAATAACATATCCAGAAAATTTTATTTTAATCGTATTGTGACAATGGCCAATTATATTCATCTGCAAACCGACATTAACTTATTTGAAGATTCTACTTTAACCAAGAAGAAATTGAAAACACTCTTCTGGAATTATTTTATTTCCAATTATAGTGCTGGAAGCAGTTGTCGTAAAGTATTGATTTCAGTTTTCAAAAAACAGGGGGGCTTAGGCGCCCCTAGCCCCCGGGTTTGACGCTATTGGACCGTTGTACTTTACTTAGTAAATGGTTTCGTAGAGTAAAGCAGAATTAGAAAATCCGTCATAATAGAAATCGATCGTTATTGTTAACTGCAACAACGCGGTGATTTGCTGAAATGTTCATACAATTGAAGTAAAGTAAACATTCTTGTCAGAAATGTCGCGCCTTGCTTATTTGTTGCTATTTCTGCTAGTAATTAAGCGCGTATTAGCATGCAGTCAAGGTAAGCTTTACTATGTAGAAATTGATCTTTTTGTAATTTATGAAAGTGCAATTCCATAATTCAAAAATTATTCAATTACTATTTCATAATTTGAGTAGTTTGATGGATAATTTAAAATAAGAGAATTTTATGTGTTACAAATTTCGTTGAAATTGAAATTATAATATTTTATACTGAAATGTACATATAATATATTGCCCACACATTATGAATAATTTCTCACAGATGTTTACAACGTCGAAGTTTGAAAATTTAGTTAAATATTCAGCAACTTGTTTTGCATAATTCAAATTTCAAAGAAATTGCGCACAATTCAGGCGCGGATGCAGCTTTTTAGCGAGGGGTTGGTATTGGCAATATATGGCATATATGCATACATGTATGTATTACGCATTGGTGTGTATCTATTACGCAGCGGACGTCTAATTCTCTTGTACTATATGTTTTCTTATATGTAGTGTTTTCTGTACTCTTAAATGTATATTTTCGGCATTTAAAGTGTAGATGTAGAATTCAGAAATATTCTAAATGTTATATATAATTTTGCAAATGTTCATTCATTCTGTATAATTTTTTATATGTAAATACATGTAGAAGGTTAGAAGATGGTTTGTTAACTTCAAAAATTAAATTTTATTAGTCAAATAAGATTGATTGACAAAAAACTTGTCTAGGATTTTCTTTAACAAAATGTTCAATCAACTGGTCAGTTGAGAGATTGTGCGCTTCCGGATAATGCACGGCCATCATTGTCAGTCCCGCCAACCGTTCTTCGGACATGGTGCTCCTGAGATGATTCTTCAGACGTCTGAGTACAGAAAACGACCTCTCTGCCTCTGAAGAACCAATCGGGGAGACGCATCCTACCAAGATTAGTTGTCTTACGTTGGGATAGATGTCAACGTCTGCATGATGAAGAGAGTCAATCAGGTTTT
>CABFPE010000284.1:383942-401081 GCA_900660155.1 Hofstenia miamia
AAGGAAATAACTTTAAATATGAACATAATAAATTTTGCAGATTACATAACAAGCAAAAGGAATTCTATTTAGCAAGCATTGGTGTTAAATATTTGTAGGGCATTGAATATCACAAAGTGTGCGATCTGTAGTGCAAAAACTTTAGGTGGCAAAAAATCTCTGTTTTGATTTAATACTATCATGGTCAAATATCTCTGATCATGTAAACATTCACAAACTTTTTAAAAATTAGAACTGACTTGTGTGTATTTCTGATTTTGTTGTAATAGAAAATGTAATAAAATAATAATCTAATGCACCACAGCTAAATGTAGTCAAATTTTATTACTAATGTTTACAATTAATATTTTGTAATTGACTTAAATCTTTTACCAGAGCCGGTCTCAGCCTACGCGGGGACCGGGGCAAAATATGACCTATAAGTAAATTGAAAAAGTAACGATAACAACGTTATTGAATACAAGTATAGTATAATATTGGGAACATAGAATTATGTATTTGAATTAGGTGGCAATTATGCAATTGTTGGTTTAAAAAATGTCTGTAATTTTGGAATTGTTTACATTCAATTGCTGCTCGATGCTACATTGACATTCCACCAGCTGTTCAAGCAAGTTTAATTCTCCTGAGCTTTGATACAATTTCAAAGCTAAAACCATTGGACACATGTGTAAATTTAGAATGTTATGAAATTATTGAAAAGTGAATAAACATTGTTGATGCAAGCATTCAATGCTTTCAAACTACCAATGTATTATCTTATAAGATAAAACAACTATTATTTGTGAAATAATAACTTTATTTGGGGTGTCTAAAACAGGCCTTAAGTTTATTTTTGGGATAACGTAGCTGTTAAATCAAGTTGAAAAACTTACAAAGTGTATTTGAATAACTTTTCAAGAAAACAGTTTGGAGATTTTTAGGATGGGTTGTCAATTCTTTGGGTATGGGTTTTGAACTTTTCCGCAACTGGAAATTGTAAAAATCTTCATTTTTATTGGGAAAACAATGATTTTATGCTAAAATGTGATTGACTAGTGCTACAAATTTCAACATTACATGGCGCACTTTTATACTAATGACATCTACTTGAAGTAAATACATTCTTTACAGTAATGAGTACGAAAAATATAAATTTGTCATAATTTGACATATTATACGTCTGTATAGGGTTAATACTTCGTTAGTAATCCGTATACAAAGAACAGTAGCAAGTGGATTTATAACATATACGCTAATAAGAAATAACAATTAATTGGCAACATTAGGCTACCTAAAAATATCAATGTGATAAAAATTTTAACAATTAAATTGTTAGAAAAAACATAACATCTATCAATTATTGTATTTGACAATCGTGTTTAAAGAAACTGTCTACAATATAAGACTGGTGGTACACTGCTGGTAAGTAACGTAAGAAATTTTTACTTTACGGCAGCGTACGATGTTAAAGTAAAATAAAGTAAAATTCAATTATATAATTATCTGGCTTACTTTACTTTACTTTATGGCTGTGTATGACTAAGGTAAGGTCAAAGACCTTCAAATAGTGTTTACAATAACTTCGATTTGAACCTCAAAGCACTGAAAACAGTTTAACTGCACTTTTGGTCTATTCTAACATACTGTAATTTAGATGTCCACAACAAGCAATTGAAAGCACTAGCATACAATTTAGCAGCTCCAAATTTTCAGAAGGAATCGAACTCTAGTATTTTCACAATAAATTTTTAATAAAAGTGTAAACAATATGAACAGCATAAATTTCAACAAAATTTCAGACCTGCGTTTGTAAGTTCAATTTATAGGTCTCAGGAAGCTTCAATTTACCTCGTATGAATGAGATGATTAATGCACTACGCTTGGCAAATGCTCCTTTCTCAGAACCTACCTTTGGAAATTTTAATATTTCTTCATGGGTTTCGTATTATTAAATTTAAACAAAAAATGTTGTATAAAAATGTACTACTAAAGGCAATTTCAAAATCAAGCAGGAAGCCACAGTTTTTGCTCATTAACAATGCCGGAAAGACAATAAACCCACATGCTAAGCTGCTATAATAGTCTACCTTTGGAAATTCGAATTTTCTCCTAGAGGACTTTCTAGGAATGATTTACATGTATTAAGATAGGCATAATTTTTCCCCATCTTGCAGTTGAATTGTATTTTAGATTTCATTCTCGAGTGCACTAATTTCTCCATATGTGAATATCTGTGTACATGCAAATGAATAATACCTTAATTACAGCAATAGCTTTGGTTTGCCTGATAGTTAGATATGGATAAAAGCAAACTTAAATCAAGTTCTTTTACAAAACCTTTCTCACAGAAACATATAACAAGCGTTCTTCACGTTCTTCACCATGCATACGCGTAAGTAACTATCAACTAGCTTTACCTTAGAATAGGTACGTTCACATTTCAGGTGATAGCAAATATGGTTACAGTAATTTTTATCAGCTTGTAAAGACCAGGGTAAATTTCTGTCGTACCAGAGCTAAGCCTGTTTATTATACAGTTTAATTAGATTTCAGTCATGCCTGCGGCTAATTTAAACCTTGGATAACTGAATAGACCTGGGATAACTGAAACTTGCAAAGCATTGATTCGCGAAAATACTAAACAAAACGTATAAACATTTTATGATTTCCCGAACCTGCAAGAATTTTGCCGCATACATAAAATGGCTAGAAATGCATCGAATATTGAAACTCGTAAGGCATTCAACGAATTCATTAAGAATGAATATGCGCGTCCTCCAAGTGAACTTTCAAAATGGAAGCTAATACAAAAAATCTCAAATTATAAGCGATCAAAATCAAACTCAATTGGTGTGATAAAAGATCAGAAAGGAAACGATCTTTCTGACAATTTAAAAATATCTAATGAATTAAATAAGACTTTTGTTAATCTAGGGAAATACAATGCCCCCTTGTTAAATAAGAAAACGTTTCACGCAAAATTTTTACACCCGAATTTCTTTCCGCTTCTCAACTAGTTGTGAAATTATTAAGTCAATCAATAAGCTTAAATCCAACAAATCAAGCGGTCCCTCAAATTCCCTCATGGGCCCTTAAAATTACTGCAGACATCACTGCAAATCCATCAAATTTTATCTTTAATGAATGCATAAAATTTAATTACTTTCCGAATAATTTAAAACTTGCTCACATTACTCCTATTTTTAAGAAAAACTATCCATCAATTGCCACTATAATTATCAGCCAACTTCAATTAATTCTCCAATAAGAAAAATATTCGAAAGATTATTACATAATCAAATAACTGAACATTTAAATAAGTATAATTTATTATCAACCACGCAATTTGGGTTTTGCAAAAATTTCTCAACAACTGATGCACTATTAAATGCTACTGAAACTTGGAGAGCATCACTTGATTCTTTTGTATTTTGCAGCTGAATAAAAGCAATTATGATGTTTCTGCAGTGACTTTAAATGTAAATAATATTAATGTTCCTATTGTGGACACTTTCAAGTACCTATGAGTAACTATTGACTCAAAGCTAAAATTCAACACTCAAATCAATTTAATAGTTAGAAAATTAGCTATTGGTATAAAAAATATGACACTAGTAGTTACCACTTTGTGCGATAATTCCATTCTTCCATGCTTTTATCATGAGTCACTTTAATTAAGCAAACATTTTATTTACTGACCTAAGCGAAGTGCTTTATAAAAAACTTGATATTCAAATAAGATGGGCATTAAATATCACAATGAAAAACTCATCAAAAACCAAACAGTACATTTCTCAGTCAATTCTTTTTCCAAAACAACTGGTTATATTTAATACCCTTGTGACATTCTTCAAGCTAATCAGAAACCTACCACCTTATAATACGATTAAAATACCGGGATTTACTCATAATCAAAATTCAAGATCAAAGCTTTTTACAAGTGTTAAGTATAAGAAAAGCGTTTTAAAAAAATCCTTCATTAATGTCGCCATTCGAACCTGGAATTTGCTACCTAAAGAAATTAAAAATATTGAAAAATTGAAATCTTTAAAAAAGCCTTTAAAAATCTTCATTAAGCAAAAATATATTTCTGGAAAATCGTGGCTAGGATGCAAATTTTATAACAATTACTATACCATAACTCATTATTAAAATAGTACTATAGTAATTTATCCATAGCATACAAGATTTATGTAATTTATGTGAATTGTATATATGTGTTTTGGTGAACTTAATGACGATATTCAGATAAATTATCAGTTATTGAATTGTTAACATTTATCTGAATAAAGATTCTCTTAACTTATCTTAATGTATCACTTGCTGATATTCTTAATTTTCTGAATGTCCAATTTGCTTTGGTGGTTGGTGTTTAAAGAAAGATACCATTATCACTATGCTGTCATCTCTGTGTCCTGTTCACACCAGTCTTCCAATGTCAGCCTTTCCAAATTTGCCTTGTCATCCTTGTCAGACTCTCTTGCTAAACTCACCTCCAATGTCTTGTCCATTCAAATTCAAATGTTCTCCTACAGTGCTTCCACCTCACTCATCATTCCTAACTGGCCCAATCATCCTGCCCACAGTAATACAAATAAAAAGGTGTACTTAAAAGTCAAAGATGAGCTTGCTGGGGATGGGTTAGCATGGGGTGTGACACTAAAACCAAAACTCTACTTGATTGAATACACAGATGATAGCCACAAGGTGTTGGAGAAGGCCAGTACACAAGGTGTAACCCATTCTGTGAAGCAGACAATGAACATTAACGTGTTCAAATCAATTCTGATGGAAGAAGGCATCATATGAAGACCAATTACTGGGATAAGATCACATATGCATTTGATTAGTGTAGAAACTTCAAACTGCATTGCACTATCATGCTAGGATAACAAGCACTATCTTGTTAATAGCATAGAATCACTGTCATAAGGACATAAATGTATTTTAATACACATGTGTGTTTATAATGTTAAAACTTTTGTTTAGATATCAAAAAGATTAATAATAATTCGTCATCCACTATTTCTACACTAATTAGTGATTGTGTAAAGTGCCTCTGTCTAGGTATATGGAAATGTTTATTGTGTGTGTTATTAATTCATGTTTTAGATTCTGATAAGTAGTAATTCCCATTTCATTCTCCACCTCCTTTGTGTACTCACTCCAAGTCCTCATATATGGTAATTATGAAATTTTTGTTTAGTTTATTAACATTTGTGTTTAGATATAATTCCAGTGTTTATGTGTAGCTAGCTCACTCCATTCACATATTTGTTTTCATCAACATTGTTACAAATTAATTTTTTGTTTAAAAATTCCTCCATTGAATAATTGATTACCTGACGTACAAAGTTTGGTCCATTCTCTGTGTCCACATATATTTGTTATATTCCTCTTCATATGTTTTTCATCAATGTTGTTACAGATTAATATTTTGCTTAGAAATCCTCCATTTGAATAATTTGATGATGCTTGTCAACTGAAGAAGAAAACCAGTTCCCTCTCAATGCTCCTCATGTACATGCTTTACTTTGTAAAGATGGAATAATCTAATTAATATATTGTTTATTTATACACATTTAGTTTCCATGCAAGACAATGTAATTATCCCCACTGATTGTTTGCTTGACAACTGAAATCTGTTTACCTAAAAAAATGCTCTGATGTAGTCATTTTTATATTGCAAATGGTATAATATATTTTAATTTACTGATTATTTATGTAAATTTTAGTTTTCCATGCAAGCAAATGTAATTATCTTCTGCTGAAAAACCCTGTCTCTTGATGCTCAATATTCTCTGATGAAAAACAATTCCCACACAATGCCTTATGTATTTGTATTTTTATCTTGGAAATGGTATAAACTATTTAATTGATTATCATTTACATGTGTGCTTAGCTTCTACAAAAATGCAAGATGAAAGATGATATATTCCCCACAAATTAGAAAAAAAATGTCTTCTCCAAAAAAAACATTTGGTTGTTACAACACTTGGGTATAATATATATCACAAGTATATTACATGTAATGGATTTGTTTAGAGATTTCTGGTTAAGCTTAGTCAATCAAATATACAAAATATAGTCATGAAATACTGGAAATGGCAAGTGCAAAAGGTGTAACCTGTTCTGTGAAGCAGATGTCAGAAGAAAAAAAAGAACTGTTTCTGTCATAAAACAATTGCCTTTCATTACTCACTCAATATTAGGTGATACAATTTATTGTGATATTTGATTTTAAATGTTAATTAGTCCCAATACTCTCTTTATGTATTTGCAAAGAAATAAAAGCAAGATGTTAGCAGATAACTAGTGTGTGCAGTGTCTCTCTAATTCTATGATGTAAACACATTTCTAATTACCAGATCTCAATGTAAAAATGCGTGAAGGGAAAAACAGACATCAAATTATAATCTACACTGGTGTTAATCATGGAATGCAGTTAAAACATACAAAGGATGTATTACCCCTTTATTAATTAATATCAATTTCTCTGGCTTACAATAATACATAGTGTTTTAGTTCACTATTTAATAGGCAATAGTGTATTAAAACAGAGTGTCTAAAAAAATTATTATGTGCATATGTGTGATGGAATGGAAGATACATGGTGAATGAGAAAAAATACGTATCTAGCAGATGATGAAACAGTTGGAGACCAGATGAACTAAAACATAGACAAACTTACTAGTGTAATTTACCTATTATCATTATAAGTGGTACATGTAGAATGTATGTGTATTTTGTCATATTTTTAAAATGTGGGTTTTACCATGCTTGATTAAATATCTAGTATTTTTGATTTTAAAATTGATGAATTTGATTTATTGTGTAAGGTAGACATTGTATTTTTTTAACTAATGTCTATAAAATTCTAAGCATTTTATTATCAAATCTATTTCTTGTGTAATTTCAATGTTTAATATTTTATGAATCAAAAACTATGCTTACTCACTCTGAAAACTGTTTTTGATTTTAATGTGAAAGTCTAAATTTCACATGATTGTAAAGTTATTTCATTTTTTTACTCTTTCCAAAAAAATGTAGCTTGCTTTTATCATGTATTATACCTTTAAGTATAATTAATATTTTACCCGTTTTGCAAAAATGAATTAAAAATATAGAATTTTTTACAATGAAATAGCAGTGTATATTAACAAAAACAAAATGCAGCCTTTTACATGTAATTTTAGAAATGTGTTAAACATTGTACACTGTAAACAGTTGAAAAGCTAGGAATTTTTATGGATAGGAAAAATATTACCTGGTAATTTTAAAAGACATTGTAGTCTTTTACATGTATTGTTTCTGAATTAAACATTGTACATTAACCTTGTAATCATGTAAACTATATAATGTGTGATATAGCTGGGTATATTAACAAGAATGTGTAATGAAATTAGCCACATAAATTAGTCACTATATCAAAACACGCAAATGTAAATTAAATTGGCCCCACATGTATATGGATCATTGTAAAATCAATCATTCTGTAAATTTACATGTATATGAATCACTAATTAAACTAGTTACTTGAAAATCCATTAGCAATAATCTTAAAAACGTCAAGTATGTGAGTCACTAATTAAACAAGCTCTTGAAATCCATTAATTAGCTAAGTATTAGGAGAACTTCAGGGTGTCCCATTGGAATGGGGTCTTGACTATTATAACTACTTCTGATTTTATTTTCTCTCTGATGCTCACTAGCAAATTGGATCTCTATCCTTTTGATTTTATTAAGTTCTCTAATTCCTGCTCCACTCATCTGATAATGTTGTAACTTTCTCCATTTGCCATCCCAATAAACATTGCATCCTTTACTCATTTTTCAATTGTGCTTTTATTACTGCTAATTACATATTGACTCTCAACCCTACAACAGCTATTGATTTCTTCTCCCTGCTTCCAAGCTTCAAGAACTCTTTGATGTCTTTCCTATTTGCTGAGCCCTTCTCCAACTTTGCCTACTCCCTATTTGCTCCTACTTTATCTCATAAGACTGTTCTCACTGCTGTAAAAGTTGACATGTTTTAATTTTTTTGTAGTATTTGCCTTCAGTGGCTAAATAAAGTCATTTATTATTATTACAATACAAACGTGGGTCTTCTAAAAAATTGTGTACTTTTCAAAACTGGATTGAGTAGTAATTTTTGTATTCTATCTGTAAATATTTTTTTTACATTATTTGTAACTTTATGGCTAAATATAGTTGATGATCCTTATTATTATTATTAAACTGAGTTACCAACTGAACTGAGTTAAAGCTTCTTTCCAATGGATTCAGCTTCCTTCAGCCATGCTGAAAAAATAGGACTTTTTGAAAAGAGGATAGAATGATCATATATTGATTCCACATTTACAAGTTCATAATGGAGAACTAGTTATTGTAAATCAGTTTTAGTATTATTATCAACATCAGTCCACCTTCTACCTAAAAAAATTGATACCTACTGCCTTACATTCATCAAAGTTATATTAAATCAGATATCAACTTCAGCTGAGAGGCAACTAAGCAATGGGTAATAGAAATTTACTTTTAGGTGAATATAAGGTTATGATTATGACCTGGGAATATCTATCAAGTACATGTTGGCCAACAGCAATGCAACATGACACTTGTTTTCTCTGTTTTGCTGGCATGTTGGAAATAACTATTTCATTTTGATATGCACATTCAGTGAACTCTTCAAAATATTGCTAGAACTTCACTTCACAATTTAGTTCATTAATAAAGGCTTTTAGTGTATCCATTGTGTCACTTGCTACAACCAAATCTATTGCTTCACTTTGCAGATAATCAGAAAAGATTTTCATCTTCCAGAAAACAACATTCATTCTATGTATAGCTATGAAAATGTCAAATGATTTTGATCATCTTAGCAGTCCAATAGTTACATCATCATCATTCTCTGCAAGTTCACTTATTGTATTTATGAAGCAGCCATAGCACGCCTCAAGAGGATCAAGTATACTGTCTAGTTTCACTAAAACTTTGCAGTTTGCTCTTGACTCTGCGCATTTCTGGATTTTGACTCTTTTAGAGATTGACCTTGCTTTCATGTAAGGCACACTTTTTGGATGAACAATGAATGAACATTATAATTGTTGAAGAAGTTCAAACACCACCCTTGCTGTTTCATTTGACTCAACTGAGTGCTCTAGTATTAAGCTTAATATGTGACTATGACAATGAGTGTAGAATGCCTTCCACCAGCTTCTCTATTAATGTCCATTCTGATGCATTCATAAATTCCAGACATGTTATTGTCTCCATCATACATTTGAGCTACTATTTTGCTAACATCAAGCTTGTCTTTATGAAGTTGCTCAAGAATGGTATTTGCTAAATTCTTATCTGTTTTGTCAGTTATGTGAACTAAGGTGAACTATCTTTCATAGCATTCATATTGGTAAATGTAACTGACAACTATTCTCATAAAGGATTTTGCATGAGATGTTACATCATCACAAGATATTGCAAAATATTCTGATTCAGAAATTCCTGAACAATATGACAACCTACTGAGTTGGCAAGGATTCTAATCATTTTATTTTGAATAGAAGATGAGAGAAAAGAAACATTCTCATGATGAGAATCAATCCATTTCTGAAATGAAGGGTAATATTTTGCAAGGAATTGAGGCAGCTCTTGAAAATGATCTTTATTAAAAGAAGATGCTGTTTCATCATGTTCTTGAAATGACAAGCCCAATCTTGCCAAAAACATTGCAGTAGTATAACTCTGAGGGAAGGACGTGGATATTTTTTACCTTTGACCCTGGAAGGCATGTCTGTGATGTATATGATGTAATTGTGTACTTTGGCAATCTGTGTATCTTTAACGTCATTGGAACATATTCTCTTTTGTTATAATATTTGTTGGCAAAAACATTTGTTTGTAGTCTATTGTATAAAATGTAACCAATTTTTTTAGAGGTTGAGGAATTTTTGAAAATCCCATGAGATTGTTGCAATCTATTGTTTAAAATGTAACCAATTTTTTTATTCATATACATTTTTGGAATTACATAATTAATAAGTATTTTCAAACATAAATAATTTTCTAAAATTTGATGGTAATAAATACATTTCACAGAAAACACATGTCAATTGCAAAAATAAACACATTTGTTTACAGTCTATTGTTTAAAATGCAACTAATTATTTTATTCATATATGTTTTTGGGACTACATAATAAGTGTTTTCAAACAAATAATTTTCTCATATTGAGGGTAATAAATACATTTCACAGAAAAAACATGTCAATTGCAAAAATAAAAACATTTGTTTGTAGTCTATTGTTTAAAATGTAACCAATTTCTTTACTTGCTTATTTACATGGCCTAATCTAGTTTACATACTTGTTTTTTTATTAATGTAATACCAGACTGCAAATTTGCAGCAATTTATTAAAATAAAATTGATGCTGTTTTAAAAGAAATATCTATAAAACTAACTAGAGATAATATTGCAAAAAGTGTTAAGAATCAAAACAATATTGGAGATTTAATTATAAAAATAGCTTACCAAAATGTTTGAAATATTTCAAGATATTTCTTTCATCAATGTGAAATTCCATTATGCCAGATGTGTATATTCATATGTGATGAAAGTTGCATGCTTTAGTAATGTCAACATAAATTTTATCAATGGCCATTGTTTGACTGCCAGAATGTAAACACAGTACAGCCATGTAAAATTCCATTATAGCACTGTGTGTACAAAGTTGCATCTCTCTACAGACATTGTGTAATTTGTCATTTATTGTTCAAATGTCAAAAATGTATCCAATTGTAAAGATTGTTATCTACCAAACATGAAATCCAAATCACTTTAATTAATTAAAACATTTTCAAATCATATAAAATTAGAATTTTTTCACAATTTTGAAAACAATCTCAATTATTATATGTTTTTCCCAATTTATACAATTATGTAAATGAAAGATGCTACAAAACTAAAATGTTAATAAAGTAAAATGACTTATCAATCAATCACCATCTCTCATACAAATGAAATAAATATTTTTCAATATGGTTTTCTCATTGAATTCAAGAATAAAATATTTGCAAGTAGGAATTTTTATATGAAACTTTTCAAGATTGTTGATAACATGTTTTGTTATTAGTGTTGTAAATTGGTTGTTAATATTTATTGATACACATATATATAAAATGTTTAAAAATATTTATTTTATATTATAAGAAATTCCTTACATTTTAAAATTTTATTGGTTCTTTTATATTAAGAATTAAATAAATACCAGATATATGATTTCCACATTTGTGACTTACATTTCTTTTCCAATGTTTTTTCACATTTGTGATTTACATTTCTTTTCCAAAGTCTTTCCATATTTATGACTTACATTTCTTTTCTGATGTTTTTTTTACTTTTGTGACTTACATTTCTTTATGTATATTTCTAAGATTGAAGTAAATTAAACATGGATAGTTGTAAAATGATATTACACTTGCCCACTAATTTTTAAGATCTTTACCACATGTTTATGTGAACTCTATTTGATGATTGGATCAAAATGAATTAAGTTATTTTTGATTGGTTTATATTCTAAAAGTTTGTAATAACTAACACATACTTTGAACACTTTTTTCAATTTAAAATTCAGCAATGACTCCAAAAGCTGCTAACAAAGCTCATACTCAAAAAAATCTACAAAAAGATGGACAGACCAAACAAGATAATCTCTCACAACCAAAAAAACTTCATTTTAAAGCTTATATTACTGAAGAATGAGTATTCCCTAAAAATGTTGGTAAAGTAGTTCAATCAAAGGTGATCAACAGTCTCAAAAAAATTTCCAAAGAACGTCAGATGAAATATATCTCTGTTAGAGAATTAAAAATCAGTGAATGGCAAAAAATACACAATGCATATAGTCTTCACACAAAGTACGACCCTGCAGTAAAAATTATAATGGAAAATGGCAACTGCTTCTTCCTACCTAAATGTTATGCAGAGAAAGCTACAGGGGAAAAATACAAGATGTTTATTGGACTTAAAATTCAATGTGGCAAGGATAAACCACCAATATATCCAGGTGGCAATGCACAAACTGTATTTAGATTTAGTGTGTAAAAGTATTTAGAATAAATATATATGTACCATTGATTTTTATTTCAGTTGTTAAAAATAGTACTTTCTAGTAAAACAAAAAACTTGATTTAAAAATGGATTTTAAAATAAAAACTTTATAATTATTGAGAAAGCATTAACATTCACATTTTTCTTCAGTCAATGAGTAAATTTCTATAATCACAAATGAATACATAATGCCATTTCAAAAATGAATCCATTAGATGTCATGAAACTTGCAAAACATTTTTAATTACAAAAAGGCTAATACATTTCATAGAAAATACATTTACACAAAAATGATTAAATTGATTGATTTTACAAAACACATAGTCGTACATTATAAAAACACAACAGCAATTTTTAAATGATTTAAACTACATTTTGTACATTAGGTATTAAAACAACTTAGGAACATTTTCTAAATATAGAAATAAATAGGATAAATTACAATTATCAGAAACTGGTAAAATAGAGTTTCTAAGGCATAGAATTTGGAGAGAATGCAAATATATAATGGATTTCAAAGTATTTTTCTACTATTTGAGAGTCTAAAATTTTCATTTTCCTTTTGGTGATTTGTTTTCTTTTTTTTAACAAAATTACTTGCCTTTGGGAATATTTAATTTTCCTTTTGGTGATTTTTTTGTCTTTTCAAACAAAATTACTTGCCTTTGGGAATATTTAATTTTCCTTTTGGTGATTTTTTTGGCTTTTCAAACAAAATTACTTGCCTTTGGGAATATTTAATTTTCCTTTTGATGATTTGTTTTGTCTTTTCAAACAAAATTACTTGCCTTTGGGAATATTTAATTTTCTTTTTGGTGATTTTTTTTGTCTTTTCAAACAAAATTACTTGCCTTTGGGAATATTTAATTTTCTTTTTGTGATTTTCTTTGTCTTTTCAAACAAAATTAATTGCCTTTGGGAATATTTAAATTTCCTTTTGGTTATTTTTTTTGTCTTTTTGAACAAAATTACTTGCCTTTGGGAATATTTAATTTTCTTTTTGGTGATTTTTTTTGTCTTTTCAAACAAAATTACTTGCCTTTAGGAATATTTAATTTTCATTTTTGTGATTTTGTTTGTCTTTTAAAACAAAATTAATTGCCTTTGGGAATATTTAATTTTCTTGTGGTGATTTTTTTGACTTTTCAAACAAAATTACTTGCCTTTGGGAATATTTAATTTTCCTTTTGGTGATTTTTTTGTCTTTTTGAACAAAATTACTTGCCTTTGGGAATATTTAATTTTCCTTTTGGTGATTTTTTGACTTTTCGAACAAAATTGCTTGCCTTTGGGAATATTTTATTTTTTTCTTTTTGGTGATTTTTTTGCCTACAAAGAAAATTACTTGCCTTTGGGAATATTTAATTTTCCTTTTGATGAATTTTTTGTTTTTTTTAGCAAGGATATTAAACATGTACAAACATTATGAAATTTTTATATTATTTTGTAATCACATAGACAAAGTTAGAAATATTAACTTTTTAAAATACAAAAACAACTAAAATTATTGAATTAATTCAACCATCACCACTTGAATCTTTGTGAAAACTGAATAATGTGTTAAAATGAAGATATCTTACCGTCATAAGCATTGAACAAAATGCAAACTTCATGACAGTTTTAGTATAAACTTTAAAAAAGGAGAAAGAAAAACGTACATACACTTAAATTCGACATTTCCTTGTTGTATATTCAGAGTTTTTTGTATTTTGAAGCATTAATGGTTTTGTTTTATGCATTTTATTTAATATCACTAGTAAATACCTATTTTAAGGCATTCTACAAATTACATTATGTAGTTGAACAATAAATTTTACTATTTGCTGAAAAGATTACACAATATATAGAATACACATTAATAAACATCGTTTGACAAGATGACTTCTACTATTAATTTATATCCTCCTGTACATAAAGATAATTCTTCCTACATTTAAGTTTGTAATTAATGAAAGTTTTGTATGAATGTACTGAAAAACTCTGCAGGGAAACATTTTTAATTTGTAAAGATGCTCACATTAAGACTTTTATTAGATGTTTAAGAAAGCTATATGTATATATGGATAAATATACCTTTTGTATATATACATACAATATAGGTTCTGTTAAATATAAAACAATTTCTGGGTAATAACAAGAATTTATGAAATTTAATACTAGTGCTATTATTTGCTTTAAAATTATTTATAGTTGTAATGTATAAATATTCACATCTTTAGTCACCCCTCTTCATTATTCATGAATTAATTGTGGGCAATGACTCATCAATTAGCACAAGTCAATCAATTTTATACATGTATGTGAACGCTTTTAGCTGAAATTGCAAAAGCAAGTTTCAGCAAAAATTTTTTTTGTTACTGATTACTTTGTAATATAGGCTTTAAAACGAATTTTTTTGGTTGTGAGAGATCGTCTTGTTTGGTCTGTCCATCTTTTTGAAAATTTTTTGAGTACGAGCTTTGTTAGCAGCTTTTAGAGTCATTGCTGAATTTTATATTGAAAAATTGTTCAAAGTTCATGTTAGTTATTACAAACTTTTAGCATATAAACCAATCAAAAATAACTTAATTCATTTTGATCCAATCATCAACTAGAGTTCACATAAACATGTGGTAAAGATCTTAATAATTAGTGGGCAACTATTAATATCATTTTACAACTATCCATGTTTAATATATATTTAATAAATATTAAAGCAACTCTCAGAATTTCGATGCATTTGAGATCTCTGATGTTTACTTAGCTTGCTATTTATACCAGTAGCATTTTTCCAATTAGAGCATCCTTGCTTTATAAATTCTGAATCAGCACAAGCAAACTTTATACCAAAACACCGACAATAAAAGCAAATCATAAAGTCCTTCAAAACTGAATACTCAGGCCAAGGCCACTTAGAGTACGATTAAATTTGAAAATGCAATTTTCTAGTACCATAACCCTTAACGGGGAAGTTTGTCAATATAGGCTGAACTGGACGAAAAGTTACAAGGTCTTTAAGAGGTTGTTGAGAGACAACCTCAGAAGCTAGATCACGTTCTACATGAATGGTGATTGCAGTAGCTGACTGTGTGTCATATGATGTAGAGGTTGTCTCACTTAAACATGGTGTTTCTATTGTACTAGATATTGACATAAAAACAGGAGCTGCATTGGATGAATAACAACTTCAGTAGATGAATGTGAGTCAGTTTGAAGTGCCCTAGTTTCAGTGCAAAAAAGACGCGGGTTTTGAAACTTTTTCTTAAAGCAATTGTCAAGGCTGCAATTAATTGACATGATCTAAAAGATGCTTCTCATTTAAATGCCTAGCTACATTTACTTAATCAAAAGAGCTAGGAATCAAGCTATCGTGCAAAATTATTAAATTAACTCTCAATTTATAAAGAAAACTTCAAAGAGATACTTGAATTGTCAATCCTGTTACAATTCTACACGTGCACTTTATTATGATGCCTTGCAATTCAAAAATTTGCCAAAATGGTTAAAATAATCAACAAGCAAGCATTTGTCAATATTTTAATAAAATCGTAAAAAAGGGCGGATCTTAGCATACTGTATACTGTTTGATAGAGCAGCACCAGGTGAAAGTTGTCTTAAGCTTTAAAATGGTAGCAATAACATTGAATGGGATGTATATAAAAAATCTCTAAGATTTGGAAATGTTTTACGAAGTAGGCAATTTTTAGTAGGCCATATAGCTTGTTCAGTATCTATCCTACCTTCAAAATTGTAGTACTGTTCGATTTTTCATCGATAAATCTTGAAAAAAAACTTTTTTTTCAGTTTTGAAAATTTTTTAGGGCGTCTGCAAGTAAAATTCGAAAAATAGCTTAATTTTAAAAATTTTCCAGCTTTGAGGAGATATGCGATTGAAGTGAAATTTAATGTAGAGTGGTTAAACAGAGAAAGTTCGTCTCACGGCTCACACTACCTTTTGTAGACACTACGCACTATTGCATTAATTCCAAACACTTGTTTCTCGAAAAGTGTACTATAAGATAAGATAAGATAAGAGATTCTATATTCAGATAAATGTTTACAATTCAATAACTGATAATTTATCTGAATAGCGTCATAAATTACAAAAAAGTAACCAATCTACAAATCAACATACATTACAATTCTTACAGGCTATGTATGAATTACTTAATATTGCTATTTTAATGACGAGTTAGTCATTGTTGTAAAATTTAAATCCTAACCATGATGTACCTAAAATATATTTTTGCTTAAAGAAGATTTTTAAACGCTTTTTAAAAGGTTTCAATTTTTCAATGCTTTTAATTTCTTTAGGTAGCGAATTCCAGGTTCGAATTGCGACATTAATGAAAGATTTCTTCAAAACTTTTTCTTATACTTAACACATGTAAAAATTTTAGATCTTGAATTCTGTTTATGCGCAAATCCCGGGAATTTAATTGAATTATAAGGCGGTAGATTTTTTACTAGTTTGAAAAATGTTAGCNGTTTTTGTATTTAATAAGAGGGCCGTTGTATTTTCCTAAGTTGACAAAAGTCTTGTTTAATTCATTAGAAATTTCTAAATTGTCGGTTAGATTATTTCCATTTTGATCTTTAATCACATCAATTAAGCTTGATTTAGATTTCTTATAATTTGTGATTTCTTTTATTAGTTTCCATTTTGACTTTTCATTTGGAAAAATTGATAAATTCATTGAATGCCCTACGAGATGCAATATTGGAGGCATTTCTGGCCTTTTTATAGGCAGTAAAGTTCTTGTTAGTTCGAGAATTTATAAAATGTTTATATGCTTTGTTCTTTTCGCGAATTAAAGCTTTAAAAGTGTCAGACATCCAGGGTTTGTTAGAAAAAGTATTGTTTGCTTTGGATTTGGCTGTGGATTTAACCATTATTTTCCTTTCAGGGCAAAATCTGTTGAGGTAAAATTCAAAAATGTCTGAGAAATTTTTTAGCATTTCATTAATATTTGATGTAGAATATACAGGAAAACAATTTTCTGATAAGAGGGATGATTTAAAATTATTAATATTTTAAATACACTCTTCACGAGTTTTAATACTTAG
>CABFPE010000284.1:412333-433298 GCA_900660155.1 Hofstenia miamia
ATTTATGCGTTTGTATGCGTCACATGGTGTTCCACTCCTCCTGTAACATCCTCCACCTGGCCTATTTGCACTGTGCGTTACTGTTGATAATTAGCACTCGATAAATTGCGGGTGAGGAGTTACTAAGTTGTTGAACCGTCAGACTTTTCTATCTTATTAACTAGTTATGTTAATTAAATAATTGAACATTGACTATCACTGTTTAGGTGACGGAGTCGCATGACGTTTCCACTTCAGTTCTTTCGTTGGGCTACTGCCCAAAGCCAATCTCCACAAAGCAGTTCCTCTCTTCCGTAAATGATGAGTGAATCCACGGCACCATCTCAGCTCAACTGGGATTAATTATGTGTACCTTACCTTAACTCAGTGCATGCACTCATGTCAAGTTGTAACTGACTTAAACTCAATTTTGTAAAGTGTTTGTTGTTTTGATTTAGTAAAGCAACCGGGCATTGACACTAACTGCATTTACATAATATTAAAATTAGCCATTACCGTAAAACTATCGGCTTAATCATTTACTTAATAAAATTGCAGTTTCCTATACTTACATTTAATGATAGTACATGTAAGGTCGTTTATCAGGTCGATTATAGTCGAGTCTCCTACATTTAAGAATATATAAATATCCCTAAGTGTCGACTATCCAGTCGTTTCAAGCATCGATTATTTCTTACATGTTTTGATCGGTAGTCAGACTAGGCAAGAATCGAAAAACTCCTAACCGTAACATAGGTGCACTTTGGTGACTGGCAGAAAGACCCTAGAATCGATCCCGTGATGGATTCCAGCCACTACTAAACACAACTTGCCTAGCTGCACATTTAATTAAATAATCAAACCAGATAAAGTAGAAATGAAAATTAAATAAACTCCGAAGAATTTATTGTTCATCAAAATTATGGTTGAATCAAAGCTATTTATAAAATTTCTACAAAAAGTACCTGCCGATTTTAAAATTCAAATGATTCGTCTGCCAATATGGCTGTTCATACGTAAGCGTTAGTTTGCTCAATTTAATTTGTCAATTACCTCTTGATCGGCTAACAAGTTTCTTATTTTGACCAATATTAAATCTTAGTTGCATTTTACAAAAATAAACTAAAGTTCATTAACTAAATTTTTTACAATTAATTTCAATTGATAATCATTCGACGTTATTCAGCTTTTAGTTGCCTTTTTTGGATGATGCTACAGTACTAGTCAAGTAATTAGTTGTTTATTACCAAGTGCTATAAATATACTTGAATCAATGTAATTAATGATGACAAATCTACATTGGATTTATTTTCTCTTGTCAGGTTATTTTATATTCTGATGGAAAGCTAAACAGTTATGAGCTAGGGTAATTGTATGGTGGTTCCCACATCCAGTTAAAGGTATGCTGGAGCAGCCTCCTAATAGCTATTCCACAGCGGGGAGGTCGACAGCTGTAGTTACCTGGTGTGCTCTTAGGTTACGGATAAGTATAGGAGTTTTTTTACCGTTATAGCTTTCCTGATTGTCATTGCTTGCCTGAACTTGTTATCGCAGCCTGTAGGTTTTACATGTCAAGTATTTCATTGATGAACTTAAGTTATTTATTACATTCATTATGCTACATGACGATTGAAGATNTTGAAGATTTAATAGTGTTTATATTCAGACGATTATTACAATGGTATTTCTATATCCTATTACACATGGTTTATTTAATAGTCATTATATGTTGCTCAATGTTTTATACGGTAGACCTCTGGCCGACTTCTCGTTACCGTTTTCTGCTGACTGCATTGATTGTTTACATGTATTCAGGGCTGTTATATATTTCTCTCTGGTGCTTACATTACTATGAAATCTGTTAATGTCTATATATAGAATATGAGAGGGTTCAGTTTGAATTCTTTTATAGGTTTTGATGAACCATTTCGATATGAGGTAGGCTTTTGTATTCTAGCTAACTTGGAAAATAATCAAAACTTCTTCTCCTTCATTACAAAGTCAACCGTAGAACCCAAACTTCAGACGCATAAAGATAATGACACAAAATGTATGTACGAAAAAATCCACGTTCTAGTGTTAGTGGCTATAAATCAAACAAAACAGCATAAATTACGAATAATTTGATAAATTTTGCATATTAATGATGTCACATATTCTTTGAAAGTTAAGTTCTCATCAATTTCTACTCTTTGGTGTTTAACTATTTTACAAATAGGTACACTACTACTTTCTATATATTATGCTCAATGACGACGCACCATTTAGCACATGTTGATAGAAATTGATTTCTTTCTGCTAGATATTATCTCTATTCTTTCAATGCCACTTTTGCACAACTGGTAATCTGAGTAACTAGAACCTTTTGTAATTATATGCAATAACTGCGTATCATCTGAATATTTGGAAACAACGCCTTGAAATCTATTCCATCCTAATGGTGCATTGGAAATCTCCTTAATCACTTCAATAAAATGAGGACCACTCATTAGTCCTCCTTGCAATACGCCAATTTTCATATTCATGAAATCACTATAATGTTCATTGCTGACTTTTTTTAATTGCCTCCAATTGGTCTTGTAGTCTCTTAACCACAATGATAGCCAAGGTGATTGATGTTTTGTTTGATTCAATAAATCGACTTGTTGAACTTTATTAAATGCAGAGGAGAAACTTAAAAACAGACCTTTAACAATAGTAGTTCCCTTGGAATCAAGTAACATTTCTTGATTGATACAGTTTGGAGAATCAATTGATCTGTGACGTCTAGTTTTGACACATATGATAGTGGCGTAGGTTCCAGTATTATACTTATATGATACATTTTGTCAAACTCTGCAACCATCTATGCAGGAATAAGTTCTCTTATGACATAAAGCAATCACAGATTTGTTTACTAACTAAAATCGCATAATAATGAGATGCACTTGATAATTCAACATTTGCATCGTATTTAACAGTGCCCTAAACTATAACTTAGAGTCTATTATTCAAGTACTTTTTAGATAAATGCATTATTTGTTATTTAGACAACCCCTACAATGAAAGTTTCTCGAATAGCAGGATGCGCACCAACGAAAACTTTCAAATCAATTTTCAATTAAATGTATCAGGTCTTCATTTGAGCAAATCCAAGAAGGGAAATTTGAAATTTTTTCCATTGAAACGTTTAGGATAATTTTATGCAGACAAGATAGATGGTAATCCCCAGCATGACTTGATCAAACACTTTTTATAAGGATTTAAGTTTTCCAATTTCAATAACACAATAAAAATCACATCATATAATCCCAACTTTATCAAAATCCTTTTTTAATGTTTTAACTGCCCTCTCAGCCATGTAATTTGATTGTGGAAATCGAGAGCGGCTATACCCTAGAGTGGGAATGATTCAAAATCATTTTAACCAACCCTATTATTATCCGGCAAAATTTTCTGAGGAACTCTGTTAATTGAAAAAATACGAGATCTTCATTATTTCTATTCCAAACAATCAACTTTCTCTTTGAATGAATCTTTAATAAAGAATATAAGCAAAGGAAACGTCTTAAGAAACTTTAAAATTTTGAGAAAATAGTCCCTGAAAATTCAACTCACCTTTTAGATTGTAATATTTTATTTTATTTTTTACAATTTTTATTGAATCTTTCAAAATCATCCTTTCCTGATATACATTTTCATTAAGATCAAAGATGTAAATTTTTTCTGATATATTGATTTTAAGCCATTAAATTAAACATTGAGATTTTCACATTTTCATCATACAATATCTTATTGAGGAAATGTTATTTCAAATGAATATAATTACTTAACACTTGCTTACATAGCTAGTCTTGATAGTGCAGGGATGGGGTACTTTTTATTAATGTGGTGGCCTATTAGCTGGATTGCAACTTAATTATTGATATACTGATGTAACACAAATATCTAATTGATGATATCAAGTAACAAAGATGATTAAGAGAAATGTTGGGCCTTAAATCCTTTAAAAAACTTGAAGCTCATGCTACTTTTTGAAATTATATCTTGTTATCCACAAGTTTGCTCCTGCTTTCAATGCTAAAATTAATGTGCCATCATTCCGCTCATTTAAAGATGTATGTTTACTTTGTTAAAGGAGTTGATGTTATGATTTAATGATGCATTTACTTACAAACAAAAACCGTTCTAGTTTTCAACAATATAATTTTCACTTTTAAATATGCATTATTTTGTTTCTATTATAATTGTAAGTTATTTTCATTAATTGGTGCTGACTAAAGTTTGATTTAACAGCAGATGGCAGGCATCTCTTTGGCAGCCAATTCTTCAGTTTGAATATTGGTTTTTATTTTTGTAGAACCCACTGTTGATTTTATATATTTAGTTACATGTAAGGTTAAGTTTGTTTATTTTTTGTTTATGGCACTAATTGTGTTATTTAGTAACTAGGTTACTTTTTTTTGTCAGGCTGATTTTCTCAAAATGATTTCTGAGATGTGATATAAATGTAACTCAGATTTTTTGTTAGGAAGTTATGGCTTGAAATTTATGCTTGAGTCTCAAATTATTAGTTAACCTATATAGACTTATGTCATTAATCAGCAATGGATATTTACTGATATTGATAGTTTGTCTGTAGTGATAAGCTAAATTGATCAATGTTTATACCACATGTCAATATTCAAAATAAAATCATGCAATTAAAATACCATTTTTATTATTTTATTGTATAATCTTGGCAAGGCACTTTTCGTACTCATCTCAGAGTAATTTATTACGTTTTATAGTTGATACAACAAGTAACTTGACAAGCTCCTAATTCTCTCCTTCTAATTGAGTGTTTGTTTGATTAACTTAAATTAATAGACGTTAGCTTGTCTAAATGCATGACTCACAACAACTCTTTTAGATAAAGAGTAATAAATGGAAGACAGGATCGACACCCAAAGAACTGCCATGTGATTCCAGATGCATATCAATCAGTTACAACTACAGCTTGCACTTGAACTTCGCCAGTAAAACCATTGAAGGAATTGGTGTGTGAATAAGGAACTCAGTGATTGGGAACTCGTGACTGCTTAGTAATTTAGTGCATTGATTGTTTTTGTTATTATGCATATGTAATGATAATCAAATACAGCAACCATGATGCTTTAGCTTGTTATCAAGCCTTACATATAATAGCCCTACAGATATAATAATACATGCTAGCCCTTCGTACATGTAAACAATCAATGCTGTCGGCAAGAAAGCAAATGCATAAGTCAGCCAGAGGTCTATGGGATAAAACAATGAGCAACTTAAATCGAATACCAAGGTAATAATAACTATAAGGTAAAAACATGAGCTAACTGAATAACCAATTGTAATATAAAACCATAAATAAATAGGATTCAGTAATAAGGTAATAACCCTGTAGAGCAAAGTAACTAAAATCATAATTGACAAGCAAGGAGGAGTAGGAAAGCTATAATGGAGAAAAACCCCTATACCTATTCGTAACCCAAAAGCCCTGTAAGGAAATTACAGCTATCGCCCTCACTGCCGTTGAATAGCTGTTCGTGAGGCTGCTCCAGCTGTACAATTACCTCTAGTACTTAAACATTTAGCATTCCATAAATTATGAAATAACCTGACAAGAGAAGAAATAAATCCAAAATAAATTCGTTCATCAATAATCTCAACATTTGTTTAATGTTAAACATTAACATGTTGACATATTGTTAATACGAAATGGCATATTTGAAAGATGGATTCCTGATAATGACAAGCAAATGCCTTATAGCTACTATAAAGGCCAGAAACGGACACTTGGACATCATCATCTAAAAGTGGTTGGCCATCTCCAGGTCAAGTGATAGTAATTATACTGGAGCTTGGTGTGTTCCATGTACTCTTTTTAAGACAAATGACTATGGGGGAAATAATCAAACTCAAAAAATGGGTTGTCTTGTTAATAAGCCACTCACAAAATTTCGAAAACTATTGGGCAGTGATGGTTCTTTAACACAGCATGCTAAAAGTAAGTTTCATTCCGCATGCCAAATGAAAATGAATGAGTTTTTGATTAGAAGGAGTGATGCTGATGAAACTACATTATCAGTGAGAAATCAACTAGATGAACAACGTCAAAATCAAATTTTGGAGAACAAAAAGTTATTAATTCCCATTATTGACACAGTTTTGACAATGGCACGTCAAAATATATCCTTCAGAGGTCATCGTGACGATGGAAGACTGGTTTTGGAGGAACCCATTGAAATGGATGGAAATTTTAGGGCTCTTTTGAGAATGCGTATTCGAGCAGGTGATGAAAATCTTAATAAATTAGTAACACTTTCTGCTAAAAATGCTCAGTATACAAGTAAAACAATTCAAAATGAGATCCTTCGGTGTTCTTCAGATCTAGTATGTAAGGAAGTACTTCAAAGGGTTAAGCAATCTAAGTTTTATTCCTTACTCTGTGATGAAACAACAGACTCAGCTAGTAAAGAGCAGTTAGTTTTAGTACTGCGATACGTTCATGCTAATAAAATTCAAGAGCATGTTGTTTGCTTGGCAGACTTCATGGCAGAATTAAGTAAACTTAAAGGTAATGAATGTGAACTTAAGATGAGTGGGGAGAACATTGGAAAAGTGATTTGTAAACTTTTTTTTGGATTTAGGCCTTGATCCTAAGCTAATGATAAGTCAATCCTACGACTCAGCTAGTGTAATGAGCAGTGAAGAAGTTGGTGCAGCTTCATACATTCAACGGAAATTTGATAATTTAGCCCAATATATACCTTGTATAATGCATGGGACAAATTTAGTCATGAAGCAATCCCAGAAGATACCTGTTTTTCGTAATTGCTATGACATTATTCGAAAAGTATCATCATTTTTTAATCAAAGCGCCAAAAGAATGAAAGTATATCAAAATACCATTGCTAAATTTAATGATTCTGAACCTCGAATTCAAATTGTGGAAAGACACTCTTCTATTGCAATTTTCGTTGATTTGCTTGAAATAACAATGGAGGCTCTTCATATAATTTCTGAATGGTCAAATGCAGAAACAGCTCATAATGCCCATAATCTCTTTGTCCTGATTCAGCAGGCGGATTTTGTTGCTGCATTAATTTGTTTAAAACAAGTATCATGTTTGTTTAAGCCTCTTGTCACACAACTTCAAGTTGTAAATCAGGATATTAACAAAGCTCTAAGTTTAATTTCTCATGTTGAAAATGTACTGAGAGAATTAAGACAATCATTTCATGAAACATGGGCCGAAATTTTGAGAATAGCAGATTTCTTATGCATTGATATGACTCCTCGTCGAATTTGCATGAGATCTTCCCACCGTGCAAATGCTCCATCTAGTAATAATGAGGACCATTACAAATTTAATGTTTATTTTCCCCTCATTGATGCCCTATTATCAGATTTGTCTTCACGGTTTGGCCGTCAGCAGCAAATAGCTTTAAGACTGGTATCCTTTATACCATCACACTTAATCAAAAATGATATTAAGTGGGAATCCGTTCAGTCTATAATTGAATATTATTTACCATTACTTAGTTCTTCTACTGAATGTGAGATTAAGGCAGAATTTATGATTTGGAAAAGCATGTGGTTAAATGTTGATGAAGATAAGCGCCCTAACAATGGTCTCGATGCATACATTGCCGCTAAATCTGTGACTCTTCCAAGTATTCAAGAACTCTTGCAAATTATTTGCACTATGGGTGTTACTACAGCTGAGCCTGAAAGAATATTTTCCAAACTAAATTTGGTGTTATCATCACTGCGAACAACAATGACGGAAGAGAGACTCCAACATTTATTAATTCTTGGTGTTCACAAAGAATTATGTCCTTCCACAGATGATGTAATTGAAGAATTCGGAAAGCATCCCAGGCGCCTTGGTATTGTTTTGTAAAACAGATTGATTAATTGAAATTATATAATCAATTTGTTTAACTTACTATTGAAAATGTATATGCATGTATTTAATTGCACTTGCACTGTCAGATCATTAGGGGAATAGATTTTTTAATGTTTAGTGTTTTCTTAAAATTAGATTTATTGTCAGCTTTTGCTTTATTTACAATCATGATAATTTATGTAAACCAAGTATAGAAATTGAGAGTATGTAAAAATCGTCTGTAGGGCTTATATAGTTGAACTACTTCCTGCATCATTGAGACCCCCTGAAATTTATTCCTGGATCAGCCCCTGTCTCAGGGGTTATGTCTTTGCCTCACTCATCTCCTTTTGGGCAGCTGGTTTTTGGTTTCTGATGTGACTTGGTTGCTAAACATAAAGATTAATTAAGTTCCCAATCTTGGGTGATCAAAACACACTTGGTCCCTAACTCTACATCTAGGTAAAATATGAGTAGCAGTAATGTTGCTACTATTACCAAGGTTACTATTGTAATTGATCTTAGTGAGGTTGTCTTCTTCACACTCAGTGAGGTTAGTATAATTCTCAAGTTCCTTTACTCCATCATCAACAAGTGAAAATTCACTGTTAGGGTTTATGACAACATTACTAATATCTTTAATAGTTTGTTTGAGTTGTTGGAAATGGGTGACTCTCCCATTACTTAATAAATAAATCTGGAGTCCCATTCCTTTTCCTAAGGCTATCTTTTTCAAATGTGTGACATAGTCATGTGAGTGTCCTTCTTATTGCAATGAACAATCATGATCCATTGAGATTAAACTTTGAACAGAAATTAACCTTGATAACAACAAGACCTGAGATTGCATCACTTAAGATTTCTGACCAGCTAAAACTAATATTATTATGTCCTCAGGTTCTTAGCAAATTTGGGTTCAGATTAGAGTTACACTCCAACTACTTATCCTGCAGGATTTACAAGTTGGAAACATACAGTATTTCTGTAGGACTTACAGGCTGCAAATACAAAAGAAATATGCTAATTTGGAAACATGTAGCCTTTATAAGCCATTTAAACATAATAGTCACTTTTCATCTTGAGGTTCAATTTTCTTAGTGATAGTAGACAGTTAGTTAGAAATGTTGAAATTTATTTCACAAATATGCAGATAATTATTAGTTGCAACTGTACTGTACAGTTTCTTAAGTTATTTTAACTGTAGCCTTAAATATTCAGTCTGGCTGTTTTAACAGACCTTTGGTTAATAGCTGCCAACTCATTTTTGTGGTTACATTTAGTGATCGCTGAGCAAATGTTTAGACAATTTGTCACCTTATATGGAATTACATGGTAATAAATTAACACTTTTATTGTTTCAATTCAATTCAACCAATTTTTTACTTATGTTTTTCTCATTACATATTAACCTTTTAAATTAATGTATATATTGTAACTAATGTAGATACTTTAAGTAACTTTAGTTTAAAGTGAATCCAATGAAGAAAAAAGGCCTTTTCCTCAGTACATGCATGATTATACAAAATGCATGTAGCAGCATTGTACTCGCCATAAAATATATGAACACCAGCCTTTACAACATTGTTTCAGATTAGTTCCGTTTGCTATAAATAATTGCTTAAAAGAATGCTTACAATAATTAAAGTCATAAATCAAATAAATTATATATTTTTGGTGATGACGGTAAATTCTCTTACAAGATACTTTTATTCTGTGGTTTACGATATTAATACATATGCACTTACTCATTGTTTTGAGATAGTTGGACACTAATTCTTCGTTTTTTAGCACTATAGGGACATTTCCTATTCATTATATTAGAAGATATGCTATTGCTTTTTTGGTACTTTTAGAAACGATTTTTTATATACTTTTGTTAGGAATAAGATTTTGTATTAATATGTTACCTAAATCTTTTTAAGTTTTAGTTGTGCTTAATGGCTTCATCTGGACCGTATAGTTATACATATATTTTCAAATACATTATAATAGGTAAGCACGCCGTTTTTATAACAATTAATGCTTTAAATAGGTGATATGGGGGTTGGCAAATCATGTTTGCTGCATCAGTTTACAGAGAAAAAATGTAATTAATTTAGCATATTGCGGTCATTTATTATTTTGTTTAGTTATGTCAGACTGTCCACATACAATCGGGGTAGAGTTTGGCACTCGTATAATTGAAGTTTCTGGTCAGAAAATTAAGTTACAAATTTGGGATACAGCCGGTAATCCTTTTTCGAGATGTGCAATATTATGTCATTGTTATAGGGCAGGAACGTTTTCGTGCAGTTACTCGCAGTTACTATCGAGGAGCCGCCGGTGCTTTAATGGTTTATGATATTACTAGGTAAGCTTTATATTCTGGTTTGATATTAAGCTTTATTTAGGCGAAGTACTTATAATCACATCAGTAGTTGGTTGACGGATGCACGGAATCTAAC
Organism: Hofstenia miamia; assembly: GCA_900660155.1. Classification (NCBI taxonomy): domain Eukaryota; kingdom Metazoa; phylum Xenacoelomorpha; order Acoela; family Hofsteniidae; genus Hofstenia; species Hofstenia miamia. The sequence goes on from CABFPE010000284.1 coordinate 422,645, forward strand.
AAATCCAGGAACTGTAAGCAATTGTATTCAGCAATATATTTTTCATGTCGATATTTACGTGTAGGTATTATTTCCTTAAGAAAATGATATGATGGATAAAAATGTTCTTCTAATTAATATTTGATGGACAAAACGGATATGAAACAATGAAACAATATGAGAAATCAGAAATACAACTGACTAATCTATTTCACAGTCATTCAATTTAAAAGGCTCGGAGAAACCTGTCAGGAAATGTTTTCAGAAACTTTTTTGCAGCTTTGACGTCTATTGCCGGGTTGTTGCATATTCTTCCCTCTGAGGAATGATGTGGAGCAAATATTCTGAATTTAATGCTGAGGCAAAAGGCTTACTGTCAGCGGAACGAACTAGACTTCTTGTCAGATCATAATTGTCGAGAATCCCGCTCTTAATAAACTTTATCTGTATCTTATCCAGATCATCCACTTTCGAGGAACCTCCCCAAACAGAAATACAGTAATTCAGCTGTGTTAGAAAGAGCCCTTTGTATAGCTTCAGCGCATTGGCTTTGGAGATTGACATCAAACAAAGTTTCTTTATAAGATAAAACGTTCTGACCAGCATCTTAGATAACAAAGTAACATGATCAGTAAATGTCAGCCTTGAGTTGAAGGTAACACCAAGAAGATTTACAGGACAGGAGGAATTTGGAAATCTATGCAATGAAGTGGCACTATCATTTCTTTCATTGAGTATAAAATTGTTTGCCAAACACCATGATCGCATTGAGAGTTTCTTCTGCCTCATCTTTGTTGTTATGCCCAGCCACCAACAGTTAATATCATCTGCGAATTTGACTAGAATACTTGAACTAGATGACAACCTAATCTAGTTATGAGGGACTCAATCAAAGCCTTGCTCAAGTCGAGAGCGAAAAGTAGGGCATAATGATTTCCTTGTTTCTGAGCCTGTTTGCAGAAATGCAGAACAGGATAAAGCGCGTGATCAGTTGACGACGCTTTCTGAAATCCGAATTGGTTTTCCTTCAAATGCTGGTTGTAAGGCTTCGAAATAAAGATATAAAATCAAGCGCTCGAAAACCCAGTGAGGAAAGTCATATTTCCCAGAGGTGGTTTTCTTGATTTTGATCAATAAGAGGTAAACCTGTTGCAGAGTAAATTCAGGTGGATTGTCACTGAGGTTACTAATAATCTGAGGGCTGCAGTAGTTGTTATCCATGGATATCTTAGCAAAATCTGAGTTTATCTCATCTACGGAGAATCCTGGATTTCGTTGCTGTTCTCCTGGATATATATATATATATATATAGTAGTTTCCAAAAATTATATATGTACCATGGTAGCCAATAGTAACGCAACATTTTAAGTTCTTATACTTTGAAAAAGAACAAATATATTGTAATAGCGCATTGAAATAAAAGGAGCATTTTAAAGCAGTCTTAGTTAGCCTGATCCTCAAAGTACGCTGTATCTGTTTGCAGAATTTTCTCCAAAATCATTACCAGGAGAGCGCACAATTTACAAAATTCTTTCTGAACTGTTTGGCATCATTTGCGATAGCTTAGGTCATTTGTAAATGATAATGACACCGCTGAAGATTTTGTCACAGCATTCTGTGTACAAATCTCTGGGATATTCCACATGTGCCGGCAAAAATATTCTTGAATCTGAATTCAGTTCCCCTCTCCATACATTTCAAAGGATCTTAATATATCTATTTATTTTTTATGGAATTTATATATATATATATATATATATATATATATATTCGAAATAGGTTTTACGTTTTATTGGATGATGGCGTTTTTTTAAATACAATTCAACTTAACACTAAATTGTTAAATATTTTGAGGCTGCGATAATGAACGCTGTAGACGTTCAACTTCTGCTGATAGAAGATAATCAGGATGTAAATCTTTTCGATTTCTCCTTTAATAATAGCCTGAAACTGTGAATGAATTTTTTTGGAAAAGCGCTTTGTAATATTGCGTTTGCAAGAGATTTCCAGCCAAATATCTAAATCTTTGCAAAATTTGTAACTTCGTGTATAATATTTGTTTGATGCAATTTATTAACAAAATTCACAATTGTTATCTTTTAACTTAAATCTTTAGGTTATTTTTCTAATTGGAAACAAAAGTGATCTTGATGCACAGAGAGATGTCACATATGAAGAGGCCAAACAGTTTGCTGATGAAAATGATCTAATATTCATTGAAACTAGTGCAAAAACGTAAGCAAGCCTTTATTTCAATTTTGGGATTCAGCCCTACACAAATGCAGATATTAATCTCGAGCTAAAATATATTATGTATATAAGTTTCACTACTATTTAATTTGTAAGACCTCATAATTTAGATTTATTATATTTTTCGTTTACATTTTTTGCTAATTCTCATTACACATAGAAACTTGTATTTACATATTTATTGGGATTAGGCCTTTGTTATATAAGATCAACTGAAACTAGTATTTGTTTGATAGCTATATACAAATAACCGCAAGCGGGGCCTCTGCTTTTAGTTCGGAATAAAGAAGCCCGTTGCCTCTTTTAGAAATTTCGTACACGTTCAAAAATTGTAGTGGAATTATTTCAATTTTTTAATTCTTTTGTTTTGCAGTTTGTGGTTACAAATAACTAGCAAAATTGTAGTTCTGAATACTGGTTATCTTCATTCTGATTTATTGATATTGGTATATTGAAAAATAAATTCGTTCTATTGTAAAAATCATACAATAATAGAAATTTTGAATAAAGCAGTATTCAAATCAGTGAAAAGCTAACCATGCTATTTTAAGCATGTTTTCATTTTCGTAAAAATATGATGTGTCTTTCTTAAGAACAATTAGTCATTCTTTAAAGGAATGTTTTCTACGTTGTTCATTTAGCCTTATAATAATAGTTACATTATATCTGAGTCAGATATGAAATATAATTATTATTTTGCAATTTGTTAATTTATTTTGATTAGCTGCACAAATTCATTTTGCTTACTACAAATTTGCATATATTCTTGGATGTTTCACTTTTGGTTTATCTAAGGCTGGCCTCTCATGATCGCTTTTTCTGCACACATGTCAATTTACCCGTTAGTAAAAGTAGGAATTACCTGAAATTGTGCACAGTACATTTTCACGGCACATGATCCCTTTTTTATGAAATCTAATTGATTTTGGTAATTACTGTTAGATAAACCGTGGGATAGCTACCATTCCACAAAAATTAAAAACTAAAGCATTATTTGATTTTTTTCAATCACAATTGCCTTAACTAAACGTGAGACGGCATTGGCGATTAAGGGACATCTTCGTTTCGTACACATCTTGGAATTAATGAAAATGTCATAGCCATTGCGTAAGTTTTGTTTAAAATGAATGAGATAGTGCGTGAATGAAAAATCTATTTCCTTTACACTACGCAAGTTTACGCGGAAAGTCATTTTCAACGCTATACACGAACCTATTGTGTGTAAAGTTTTATGCAATGCTTAAGATACAAGCTATCTAATTATATACAGTTTGTAGTATTTTCCAGGTCCTTTTCTGGTTTTGGAAGTCTTTGACATGATGTAACACACATGAAATGTTTAAGTTAATGCATTATCCAACCTTAAGTGTATTATATTGTAAATATGGATTTTTAAATTTTTTTCGTATAGTTTGCTTAAGTACAGTCTTTGCTTTTCAACATTTCGAGTCCAAACTTAAACAAACAATTTCTGAAGCTATCACATATAATGATAAACGAAGTATTCTTGCAAGTGCTTCTGCAATGTAATAATACAAATCAAACATGTTTGATAGCATGAGTACACTTACAAGAGATTCTGTGTTTGTCTAAAAGTAGAATAGGATTCAATGAAGAAATTGGTTAGCATTCACGATTATGTAACTTCGAAATATGTTAGTTTCTATTTTAACAAACGGAAAATGGACAGTCGAATAAGTTCTCATTTAGAAAAAGTAATTGTTTGGTGTTGTAACCTATTTTTAAAAAACCCAAACAATGTTATAATATTTACAGAGAGATCGATACAAAAGTAGAAAAGTTTCCGTCTTACAATCTGGAAACCAATGACTAACTACTGCACAAGAAACAGTAATATCTCATTTTAATACAAATTAAAGACTCGTATTTTTCAACAACTCTATTTGCTTGGAACATAATTGTGTCAAAATACTTCTAGAGTATTCCATTGCAAGTAATTTTATGTTCCTTCTGCTTATAGCAATAAATTGCTTTTGAATCTTATGAAAGAAAGTCTCTGTAGTTGCAGAATTCAAATAGCATTTACGGCTTCATTACAGAGAATTGAGCTTGTGACTAACTGTATTCCAATTGTCGCATATGTTATTTTTCCGATTTAATGACAATTCTCTCGTCATTCCAATTACGATTTTGCTGCAAATAAACGAAATCGCTTGTCATTTGCATTTATTTCTGACAGATTTGGCAGAACTACGATCGTATTTCATTTACTTTTCGCATTTATCAATTTCGATTGTTTTTTGTTTATAGCAATTCTTCGAATTCTTCTTTATTACAACCGGAACTGGAGTCTTCATTAATTTTCTGTTACACAACATTATGCAATTTCTTTTAATTTAATGAAGCAGCTATACGTCAACATAGTGATTTGATTTCTCTTGCTATTTGCAGTTATTTGCAATTGGTTTAGCAACTATGTAAACTTTGTTTTGTAAATGTAGAACAGTTGAATAGTGCATAACTAACTTTTTGAGAAATCGAATAGAGGCAAGAAGCCTATTGCTTAAAGTGCACAGGCGATTATGGTTTTAAAAGCATACAACTTTTTCCTTCGCTATTATCTGTATAACAGTTTTTGTTATGTCCTTGACTCATAAATTACCTTTTATTGGGGAAAACATTTTAGTTGAATGCTCTCTGGTCATAGTTATTTGTTTACAATATAAGATTTCCATTTTTATTATTTGGCTTTAGGGTCCTTGTAAGCGTGGCTATTGGGCAGATTTGGAAACGGTTCCAACCCGAGTGGCCGGTTAACGCTGGTTAAGTGACCTACTGAGTACTAGTCGGCTAGTCAAGTTAGGCCTGAAACCTGCAGTGATTATTTAAGTGCAGCATTACTGGGATAATTGGGTGTGATTAAATATTTGTTGGAAACCACCATTAATTCTTCGTTTTTATTAATATAAGATGCTCTTTTGTGCATCTCAGCTACTACTTGGGGCGTTGGAATTAGGCCGCGTAGTCACATGCTAAGGGAAAAGATGTATTTTACGTTTCAGAAAGCATGATCATGAAGATTTAAGACAATGTATTCCCTTAACACCAAAATTGTTTGAAATTATTTTTAAAATTCTTTTCATTTCCTCGTTTTTTAGGTAAAAGATGCTGTGTGGCATTGTTTTGGTTTCTTGACAATCGATTTTTTTTCGCCCACATTTAGGAAAATGAACCTGGAATTTATATATAAATACATTTTAATATTTAGGGTAAATAGCATCAATTACAAAGTATGCATTGTCAACTCCACATTGTTCTCAAACACTCATTTTCCATTATGTTGCGACATATCACCTTAAAATTTGCAATAAACCGACGAATGATTCCCTCATGTTCTGGAAATATAAACTATTGCAGTTTTCGCATCTCAGCTGAATTGTCTTGTAGACTCATAATCTAGTCTGATTATTTGCATACTTCGTAGTCTATTCTGAGAATAAATCTTTCTTAACCTTCATCCTTCTGTGTTCTACTTGCTTAACTTTGAGAAAATGTCCCTGTGAAGTCACAAATATCAAATTCTGGCCGCCGGTTGAAAGCGGTCAAAATTCTGGAAAAAACCTGTTGACCGATCAGTTACAGCCACTTGGGAAAAAGCTTGATCGCTTCAACTCTGCTATCAGGCTAACATCCTAATGAAACTATAAAGCCAATAATCTAAAAAGTATTTAATGATTTTTGAAGCATTGTTCTATAAGCGTTATTGCGAAATATTTATGGTTGAGAATATTAGTTTTTAACCGTTGAATTCTTGCTATTGCAAACTTAACATTTTCAATAACTACTAAACTTAGGTTGTGATTAGAATTTCATTAACTATTGTTTCGTACATGTGCTCATCTTTATTTGCAACCGGTGTTTAGAGGTGAAAATGTTGAAGATGCGTTTTTGCAGACATCTAAAAAGATATATCAAACCATACTTGATGGCAGGTTAGTCTATAAGAGTTTAGCATGTTATTATTTATATTGAGTTCGATCTTCAGATTTCGTGCCAATATTTTGGTGCATTATTGCTAATTTGTTTTCTATTTTGATATTAAGAATAGCGAAATGTAAACAAAAGCCGTCATTAAACATTTACTGTTTGCCGATTTAGCTAATCATACTTTTGAGTTGTCTTTACCATTAGCGCCGAAAGACAGTGCCAACCAGGGTTTTCGAGTACTCGGAATGATAGAACTCGAATGAGCTCGCAAAACTCGATCAAGCAAACTCGGAAGAGAAATCATCAATACTCGAACTCGATCAAAAATCCACTCGAAGATACCATAAAATTTAAATTGTTTTAAATTTCATTTTCTTTATAAATAGCAAATAATTTTTTTAGCTTACAAAACTCGGTATTATAGTAAAATATAGTGTATTTTACTCTAAAAATCTTGGAATTAGAAAAACTCGATCGAACTCGGAATTTTCTTCAAAAAAAATACTCGACTCGAAAACCCTGGTGCCAGCCGCCACTCGAAATATTCCTATTGGGATGTTTGTACCACCTCTGCATTTTCATTTAATATGCTGGCTAACACTCATAAAGCAATATTATAAGATAATTTAAACGGACGGAAACATGTGATAACCGAGATTTGGAAAAATCTGTCACCAAAGAGCATTTTCCCAACCTCTACAATATAAAATCATTTAAGCAAACAATTGCTCAATCACCACTCAATTGCAATTCTATCTTTGGTAAATATGTCCAGTGAAATTGCTGACTCAATTGCTATTCGAATGTTAGTGAACGATTTACTTTTGATTTCTAAGATTACCAAATTTTTGGATTGAAATTGTTTATTAAAATGTTCATGTATACATATGAATATTCAATTAATTAACCCTCAAATTCATTAAATATTTTACTGACCTTAATTCATAAAATGGAGCCCTTGGAATTGAAACTAATTGATTTTATTAAGTTTTATTATATTTTTTCATTTAAAAACATTCACTATCACTTGATTATTTTACAGATTATTAATGCAACTAATATATGAACAAAGTATGTACTATTTGAATAATGGACCCATTGTATGCATTTGAGGGCCAAGACCGCAATAATCATATCATGTATTTTGAACGTGGTAAAAACCGGCCTTGGTTATAATATCTTTAATTGCTGAGGATTTTTTAAACGGAATAAAAACAAATCGTGTAAGTTGATGTAATGATTTTTACCGCTTCACTGTTGAATAACTACACTGCCTCTGATCTAAGTGTTTTTTATTGATGGTAGTCAAATCAGGCTAGCATCGTTCTATAATTTATAGTAATTCAATGTTTTATTTTAAATGCTTTATCTTTAGTTTGGATTTGAATGCTACAGAAGTCGGAGTTTCCAGAAAACCCAACGTTAATATGCCTGCTCAGCCCAACAATCCCGGAGATAGCAAAATTTGTAAATGTGGTTAATTCTCATCTTTATCAATGAAATTATTTCTAATTGTATATTGTGCATAATTTATTAAAAAAGACGTATGCAGCAGAATTTGTAGTGATATGCCATTTCAGCTTCAGAATTTTCATGTATATTTCTTATTGTTGTTGAATCAATTGATTGACTGTAAATTTTCGTGTTTTTAATTTTGAATGTATGGGCCATGTAGAATATTGACTTTTTGCTACCTTTTCTTTTATATCTATTAAACGTCTGTATATTTTATATTGTATTCAATGCACTTTGAATTCTGCTTAATTGCATTTTGTAAATATATTTATTTTTGTTATTTTTGCAACCAACAATCCTGACAATTTATTCTATTTTGGAGATTTCCATTTAATGGTGTTTATTTATTGAGATAATTATACAATGCTAGTAAACATTATTGTATAGGTAACATTGTAAAGTTGTGTGTGTGCAGTTTCAATAATTCTCTTAGTTTTTACTCTTCCTCGGTGAATTGACGTAATGTTATAGTAGTTCACGATCATCTATATTTAGGATTTAAGATTTACATGCTATGAATACTTATTTTGTCAAAGGTAAATTTTTAAATGAGAACAATTTGAATTATAAAAAACTTCAAATTATTCATCATTAGAAAATCGAGTTGTATACAGAAAATATAAAAAATGTTGCACCAATATTTTAAATTTTTCAACAGCTTACCAAACACGTCCGCAATAGGATGACTCCCCAAAAAGAGGCTTTGGGCTATTTGCAAAATTTTTTTTCATTTGAACCCGCCTGGTATGCCCAAGTCGAAAATTTTACAGATTTTTTATATTCATACACTTTAAGACAAATTGATACAAGTCACCCTTTGCCTCTGATTTTAATTAGTTCTCAAATAAGTAAGATACTATCTGATCTAATAATACAAAATTTTAATAAATATATAATCTATTATCAAATACTCAATTTCGATTTCGCAGAAATTTTTCAACCAATAAATGCTACTGAGAAATGACGAGCATCATTTGATTTTGGTAAATTTGTAACTACAGCATCCCTCAAAAACTTAATTCTATTAATCTTAACGTATTAATTGAAAAATTATCTATTTGGATTTTCTTGTAGTAGTAAAACATGATAAGTCCTTAAAGAAATTACCAAAAACATTTCAAATTCACAATGCATTATTTATAAAAACATATTTACTACTTTCTTTAAAATATTTAATAGTATTGTTCCATACCCCAAATTTAACTTTCTATCCTCTAAAATATTGCTTACACATAATCATAGAACCCTAAAAATTAGGACTCTTCCATATAACAAGAAAATAATGAAAAATTCATTTCTCAACACATCAATAAATATATGGAATAATTTACCTATATCTATAAAACAAATAAATAAATTTTAGAGTATTCAAAAACGAAATTAATAAATACTTCTGTAGTTATACAAAGGAACGGCTTGAATACAAATAGCGAGGTTTTCAATTTTATAATAGTGATTATTCAATAGACCGCATCTAACCTAAATTCGCCATAGCCCAAGCTAGTAATTGTAATTATTTTTTGTATGTGTTTTGTTCCTTTATTTCTATTGTTTGACACTATTTAGAGAAGTAAACAGTATATTATAAATATAGATATTTCATTTCATAACCAACATTTTTTCACGTTTTTTGTCCATTACTTTGGTGAAATTAATTTTGTAGCTGATTTTACCTCAAAACTAACTGGAAACAAGATAAAGTTAAAAAGGACTGATATTTTTGAACGGGGGACTGCCTTTTTTGTTCCACACAAAAAAGGTACTCAGATAAAGACCTGATTTTTTCTTGGCTTCTATTATCATTTGTATTTACATATTTACAGGCCAAGCAGTTCTTACCCTCACAGTACTAAAATTACACTAGCGGCTCTTACTGTAACACTTGAAGATATACTAAAAAAAGTGAGTGGAGTATAAAGATAACTTAGTTATTAAATAATTTGACACAGATAAGCAAAGTAGGCTATAGGTGGGAAAGGTGGACTTGATCCACCTTGAAAAACAATATCCTATGGCAATCAATGCTAATTTATTTCCCCAATTTTGAATTAAATAAACAGAGTATGGTATTACACAAAAATGTACATGTAGATGTAAATAGCTAGTTTATCTAAAATGGCATAATATTAACAAATAAAAACAAATATTACAGCAGTAAGTACAATTTGTATTACAATTTTTGGCCTCTTCAAGTTGAGTTCTAAATTTCCAATTTATCAAATCAGAATTTTTCATCAGAATGCCGACCAAATTGCCTCCATTCACCTTTCTCTTAAACAATACGTATGCAATATTCAAACCCAACGACCAATTAAAAACTGAGCAAGCTTGCAAAGGTGGAATAACATGAAATCATTGGCCGCGATGTCCTCGCTAAAGACAGTCGATTGCGCTCTCCGCTCCGCACTTAAAAACGTCACTGACTCAAACATCAATAAAGACGACGAACACTGCAAACTTGTAGCACCATTTTTGGTCCTCAGTCGAGATGAATTATTTTCATTGCATTCAACAACATATATTTAAGTTCTGATGTACATATACATGTATTAAGTTTACAAACTTATTAAGAACATAAATAATGCAACTTTCTTCATATGAGCTTAGTTATGTCAGTAAATGTTTGTTTCTTGGTTACGTTTACAAATTACATATAATTTAAAAAATATTTTTACTTATTGTTCTTGAGTTGCACATCTTATTCTATAATTACACGCTTTTTTTTTATAAGAAACATACTTTTGGACTTCAGCCTCGGTGTTTCTTAAAATTTCGTGTCATCAAGCCTCAAATGTTTCTTATAATGTTCTTAATTTTGCATGTCAACTTTTTTGAAAACAGTTCTTGACTAATGCATGTGCTGTGCGTGTGTACGTACCTACGCAAAAAAACTCAATAAATATGTTATGTCATCACATATTGCTTACGTTAAGAACGTAGATTCATCAACCCCAATCCAATC
>CABFPE010000284.1:434298-466862 GCA_900660155.1 Hofstenia miamia
ATCAAAAAATCATTCATTTTCATTTGGCATGCAGAATGAAACTTACTTTTAGCATGCTGTGTTAAAGAACCATCACTGCCCAATAGTTTTCGAAATTTTGTGAGTGGCTTATTAACAAGACAACCCATTTTTTGAGTTTGATTCTTAAGTTCACATTCATTTGTCTTAAAAAGAGTACATGGAACACACCAAGCTCCAGAATAATTACTATCACTTGACCTGGAGATGGCCAACCACTTGAAAGTTTTTAGATGATGATGTCCAAGTGTCCGTTTCTGGCCTTTATAGTAGCTATAAGGCATTTGCTTGTAATTATCAAGAACCCATCTTTCAAATATGCCATTTCGTATTAATTCAGGTGAATGTTGATTGTCATAATGTTTTAGGATGTTGCCAAAATCATTATGGGTTTCAAAGGAATCTGCCATAGTTGAATTATATGAAAATTGAGAACTGACATTTAAATTTTCATTAGACCAATTGTCTTTATCCAATTGAACACATTTGTGGGAGGGTTCCAAATCAAGGTCATGTTCATCATGACTTATAGTTACAGGAGTGCTTGTTGTAGCAAAAGTACCTGGTCTTGCATCAAAAAATGAAGTTAAAAGAATCTGTTTTTGTGAACAGGAAGTCATCTAAGAATAAGAGAGGACATTAAGAGAAAAGCATTTAGCATATCAAATTATTAATATTATAGAATTATTTTCATTGACTATATTTATAGGAAGCAAATTTACATTAAGGTATAAACAAGTAACTAAAGGTACTTAATACAAACTCAAGTCTTATAACTTAAACTTAGGGTTAAATATTATCAATATCAGCCACACTTTCAACTGAAATCCGATGTTAAATGAAATTGATTCATAATTAGTCATTTCAGTCTCAGCTCAATTCAAATGAGAAGTGTTTTAAATACATGAAGCTAAATAGAACTATATGCCTCACCTAACTGTATGCAGCCATTATTAAGGCTGACTAAGAAACTATGTTTCTTGTTGGCCGTAGGCATTAGTAAACTAATGCCCATATTCCACAGCTTTTGTCTAGCACTAATGAGCCCCCTTTGCAATAGCAGGCTCATAAACGCGTTCAACCAGGGCTGCGTGTTGTGCACATGACACAGTATGAGCTTGTCTGGTTTACTGCTACTAACTGCTTCAGCCGCTAAAATAGTCTATAATTATAATTCCCACTCCCAAGTTTCCTATATTAATGTAATAGAGCAATCTGTTAGTAATAAAGCAAATTGTTATAATGATGTTGATTTGGCGGGTAAATAAATAGCATTAATGCTAATTATCTTGGCCAATCACTGCTAAACTATTCATTCATTTGTTGACATTCCTTTTATGATTTGTAATAATGCGAAATAGTGGAAACAGGTTCAAACTCAATTCACATGTGGTGAACATTCAAGCAAATTACAAATCAGTGAAACTGATGATATATGTTGGTTTATAAATGGAATGCAATTATTTCATGATTTCTGAAGCACTAATAGATTTCAATGACATATTTCTGTCTTTATAAAAATATTTGTATTTATGAAAATTATAATAACAAACTGAAAGAGTTATCATTTGTAATAGCCAATTTACATACTGGCTCAGGGGGGGGTCTTGCGACCCCTGAGACCCCCTTCAAATCCGCCACTGCCCTGAGATGAACAGAGCTGAGATGACACCCCTCATTGAGCAGAGGAGAGCGCATCCAAAAAAAGAGAGGAAGGACGCATGACTACTTGGGGCACAAAATAGCCCCTTGAGAGCATGATTCCAAAATGCACAGAGGGCTTAAGCAACCCTACTGGCATAGTACAGTCCATACAATGTTTGATGAGGATTTTAACTTAATGCTCCTGTTACAGCTGTTAAAAAACAAGCACATTATCCAGAAGTTTGAGTGCATTAATATCAATTTTGACAATTTACTTATTGTTGACATTCTCTGAGTTGGCAAAGTTAATCAGCCCAAAGTGATGGAGAAGATTGAGATAGTGTACAAACTAGCTAAGGTCTAGAACATACATTTAGTAATGTTTGTTAAGGAAGAATATCAGGATGAGATACCAGAGGAAGTTGTTAACCTACATTTTAGAATGGAGAACTTCACGATTCTTTATACTCACAACTATCATCCAACAAGCATGTATCAGTCCAGCATTTTTTCAATAACCAAGTTAATCTACACCAACCTTCTTCTGTGCAAGAAAATACCCACCCATCACCTTGCAGTCAATACAAGGCTTATCATAGATGTGATAGCCCAGTCACAAACTCTCAAATCAATCAACTAACTGGCCCAGTCTTGCTCTAGACTTGCCCTCACTGAGATCAACAAAGTCTGGATGAACCTTAAGGCAGATAGAAACCCCAAGTCCATTTGGCCCACTATAAACATACACAGTCCTACTTCACAGTACTTGAGATCCATTGAAAGGCTTATTATGGAGCTACAAATTGCCTATTCCTTGCAAGACCATCAAAATTTTGCTGAGTGTCTTTTTTCAGAAAAATTCATGCTACCTATCCAGTCTCATGGAGCCATTTGAGTCCTATCCATTTTTCTGATGCAGGATCTGCACATTCAACTGCCTCTCAATTGAAATGCCCAAGAATGCCTCACAAAGAAGTGCATGCATGAGCTGGCTATTTGCCCCTCTGTGTGGAAAATCAAGAATTGGCTTCTACATTTGTGCTCACTGCTATCATCACCTGGTAAAATCAAAAAGGCTATGGAGAGATTTGAAAAGTTTTATGCCTCACTTATCCAGTGTGAGTAGTCCATTGGGGCACCTTCCACCTCAAATGATAGTCAATTGCCTTAGTGTAGCTTTCACTGACCTTAACATTTTTTCAGAAATCCTCTGCAAGTACATCTGGGGAGCCACATCAGAAACCAAGTTCCTGTCATTAGAATTTGATCATGTGCCACTCTGCACTAGCTGCCTCATAAGCCATGAACCTGGATCAATGCAGCAGTTTTTTGTATTGGTGGCCCATTACAACATGCACACCAAAATGGAGATCTTGTTTAATTTGGAAAAACTGAACTATCTGGAGTGTGGCTACAACAAGCTCTCAGAGACACAGAGACAAGCTGCCAAGGATGGCGAAATAGTTCCTATCACAGTTATTGAGCAAACAATGTGCTCACCAGAGCAATTTTATAGTGAAGAGGAGTTGTTATACTCATCTGCAGTTGAGGTATCACCTGGAACCAAAGTACTTATTGAAGCCATTAACCTTCAAAAATTTTCCAGAGTCACAAGCTTTCCCATACCCACATCAGCCTAGTCAATCACTGAGGATGAGCAAATCTTAACTATAGAACACCATCCAGACACGTTTGCTGAGAAACTCTCTACCATATCCCACCTTTGCATCTCCAAATCTCAGGTCAATAGACTCTGTGAGCATGGACTCTGCAGCACATTCTGGGACTCCATTAAAGATGCCAAGATTAATTATCCTGTTACCATTAGGACCACCTTGCTGACAGAAAAAGTTGTGCTTGACAACATTGAAAGTCATGTGGACAAGCATAACTTATTCTGTATTCCTCCATATTATTGAGAAGGGGTAAAGGAAGGGTTCTGCTCACCTTTTTGATTCTATCAATTATGTCTCCACAGTGGCTGAGATCAATAAGTTGATGCAATCAAAGGAGTATAAAGAGACTTGAGACACCCGGCTTAAAGGTGGAAACCCAGAACATGTTTACATCAACAGTAAACTTATGATCAAAGATATTTTCTAAAAGGGCCAACCAATCTCCATTCAGCTAACAAAGATCCATAACAAGATTGCAATGCTGGACCCCTGTGTTTCAGGCATCCAGTGATTTAATGTGGATAAACAACATTGAAACCCTCACTCAATATTATGACATCACTAAATGAATTGAGATTATTACTATGCTATGCGCAGAGGTTACAGATCCAGAAGAAATGAGTTTACAGCAGGTCAATGAATATTGCTCCCTATTCATGGATCACACAACATGCATTGGATCACTTAGAGAGGTTTTTGTTCACTTCTATCTGAACACCCAGATCAGCCTAGAAGATGCCCATATGTTAGGCATGGACGTGCTCGTGACTCTCATGATAGTGCTCAAAGGCCTTCTTCTTTATGAAAGGTTCTATGATACATTTATGTGGAGATTAAATAATCTAAGAAGAAATTGCCCTATCAGTTCCTGTCTGCCAGAGATCAAGTTTTTCCACCTGTGTAGTGAAGAAGTTACACAGAGGGAAACACTTATGCAGATTACCTGGTGACCTAGATATGCTGAAGTTACATCTTGGGACAACATCCTTGACACAGAAATGATTGAGGAGACACAAAAGCTCCTGTCTGGTCCCTCACTCAAACTCCTTCCACAAATTTAACCAGGAATGGGAGTTGTGTAGAGGCACTTAGGGCCTATTTTTTGATTTTATTATTTCCACACTCTGAAAATAGTGTTATGTCTTTTTGACATCCTGATTTCATGATTTGTTGCTACCTATCTGTATCAATTTCTTTTAAATCAACTAGTTGTATTTTCAAGTGTAAGTCCTACAGAAATACTGTATGTGGCAAACTTGTAAATCCTGCAGGATAAGTGGTTGGAGTGTAACTCTAATCTGAACCCAACTTTGCTAAGAACCTAAGGACATAATAATATTAGTTTTAGCTGGTCAGAAATCTTAAGTGATGCAATCTCAGGTCTTGTTGTTATCAAGGTTAATTTCTGTTCAAAGTTTAATCTCAATGGATCATGATTGTTCATTGCAATAAGAAGGACACTCACATGACTATGTCACACATTTGAAAAAGATAGCCTTAGGAAAAGGAATGGGACTCTAGATTTAGCTGTGCTCTTAATGATAGGTGGTTTGGAAGGGTGGCTCAGCCCCCCCCCACTTCCATAAAATCATGTAATCCAAAAGGGACACTATATGAAAAGAAATTTTAAAATCCATCCAGTAAAAGACAAAAATTTAGGCATTTTTTATTTAATTCAATTTAGTTATTTCCAAAATTTCCAGATGTAGTTTTTCTGCCAGATTTGATCCTATTAAAATGTGCAGCTGAATTTTTAGGTTAACAAATTAAAAAGTTGCAAGATTTTATATTATTTTAGGCTTATATTGGCAAATGAGTAAAATCAAATAATAATGCATCTGTGGCTAAAGTATTTGATTTTGAATTTTAATCTGATATATAGTACATGCAATAAACTATATACACAAATTATCAATTTCTATAGAAGCACAAAGTATGAGGCACATGAGTGAAAAACAAAATTAATTGATAAATACATTGAAATACTATTTTCATTTAAACTAAAAACAATCTATATTTACAACAAATGTACATTTGTTATATATTTAATATAATAAAGTATATAATGATATGTTTATGAAACAATGTATTTCTTGATGTCAATTTAATACATTGTTGTGTTGATTGTGTATTTCTCTTACATCTTTATAATTAAAACATCCATGTTTCCTGCAACTGAAATATTCTGTATCAACAAAATCTTGCACAGCAGGAATCAATTAGAAAATTACAATCATACATACAATGGAATTGAATATTAATCAAACAAATTGCACAAGAAAATGTTATTCAGTTTATTACTAGACATCAGACTTATCATATTGGTAATATCAACTTACTGATAAAATTGATTGCAATTTTCTAAATGAATATTTGAGAATACATGACATTTCTCATTCTATCTGCAGTAGAAATGGCTGCAGTTTTAATGAAGATATGATTACAAAAGATATGCAATTTTTTATTAATAATATATGTTTATTGGTAATAATTATCTCTTTTTTAAAAACTGATTACAAGAATTGCATCATTATTAATGTGCCATTAGATATCTAAACTGCAGCATTGTCAGTGTGACATTGAATGTTTAGGTTACTGTTAATGCAAAGTCACTCAGGGATCATCCAGTAATTTTTATGTATTTATTTCTTTGGCTATTTTTGTTTTTGTAGTGATGTCACTGTGACACAACACTAATTTTGAGAACAGTTTTAAGAATTAAAAATATTGTCCCCTAAATAAGGTGCTACATGTGTTATTGCTGAATTAAATTTGCTAGGGAAACTGTGATGTTTGATTTGTAAACAAAGACCAGGTAGATATTTTGATTTTGTATAAATACTGAGAAATGACTGCTGAGAAGTTGAAATTGATTGTATTTCACTGAAACTGCATTGCTTTTTCTCTACCTTTTTATAATATTTTTACCTGATGGTTATGATAATAATTGCCTAAATTTCCAGCAACAATTTGGGAGTTACTCCTCTAATCTAGGGACAACAACTTGTTTCTAGACAAAGGTAGCCCAAATAGTGGACCACATTAGGTTACAAATACAACTATATGTAGTTATAACAAACTTCTCTTTTGAATGCAACATGAACAGACACTTATAATTTATGACACTATGGTTAAATTATGCCATTGGCTAGCACAAATGCATTGTAATTGCATGCTATTAATATATGAGCTGAGACTTAAGAAGACAACTGAGATGGTTTATTGAGATAGATAATAACATGTGAGACAAATAGGGTAGCACTGTTCAAATAAGTTTCTGACCCTCTCATCTTGGATATCACTCTGGCATGATGCCATATGAATTGATCATCCTGGATGTTTTATTCTCCTGCTTGGTGGATCTAAACTGTTACTAGCTACAATGCTTATTTTTGCTAGAATTAGGGTCACTCTACATGATTGTCACTCTTGCAACCCTTGGCCATGACATTAAGCTCCTTAGTACTCTTCACCATAGTTCACACCTCTGATTCTACATTAAAAATATTAATTGAGTAAATTGATATTTTGAAAAATATGAAAACAAAGAATGATTGCATGGTTAAGAATTGTGCTGCAAAAAATTACACGGTCACAAGAGTGTAACCCCCATTTACACTACTGAGTGTTACTGCAATGTGCTTAGGGCATGCATGAATAAGTGCAGGAGTTTTCTTGGTTTAGCCTTCCTATTGGTGCATGTCAGCACTGGCATTATTAAATTAATGTCATCTATCAATGAAATTGTTGAAGGCAGAAACCTATGCTAACACTTAGATCAAAGTTTGTGATGCTAGACCTAAGACCAATATTTGAGTATTGTTGCATTGTATCAATTAATTATTTATTCATTGTAAATTACAGGTTAAATCATGTCTAAGTTAGTTCACATTTATTTTTACTTTTGTGCATGTAGATATTTTCATGTATGAATTATTGGATTATACACATAAAGAATGCTAGTAAATTATGTTGGTTAGCACCATTGCATGGGATACACAAATGTCTAAGCAACACTCAAGCACACCACACATGAGCTGAGGAATGGAAGTTTCTATGGAAGATGAAGAAGCAGGTCAGCTAGATGGCCACTGAAAGCCATGATTTCTGTTATCTGGTGTTGTAGTCAGAGAGAATTAAATAAGCAATGCTAGCTATCATTAGAAATCATAATGATAGAAATATAATACAATAAATATTTCATTTATGTATTGATAAGATGCACTACCCAGAGGTCTAAAAGCAATAAGCTATGTTATTGGGATCAAATATCAATTTCTGGCTTAGTGTAATGTTCCAGCAGGAAGACAAGTATCAGCAAATAGTGAGGCATCTTGTTCACATGAGAAAATGCATATTATTATGAAGATTCCTGTGACTGAAAAGAGACAGAATCCCAAAAAAGATGTAGAGTTTGTTATCACAATAGAGTTTGAAAAGGTACACAATTGATGATGCACTGTTCTTATATTTGCTTGTCCCCTCAAACTTGTGTGATGTGTAATTGCTTTTAATTTTGCAAGGGAAACCATGCTTGCAAAAAGTGTAAACAATTGCAGGTAATTATTCTTGATCTTTTGTATAAATAGTTGAGAAGCTTGTAGCAACAACACAAATAAAATTTGTCTCACACATCTGCATTTGGTTTTTGCTTCTATTAATTATTGTTAACCCTTTTTAGTCAGTATGTTATTAATAATAGATGTTTAAGTCTCTGGCAATAATTTGGGAGTGACTCCTCCAAGTTTTGGGTGACAATATTCTTTATTCTGACAGGCAGCCCAAATCATGGACAGGTTTATGTTAGGTATACCATTACATGTAGGGAAGAAGATCTTTTAATTAATCATTGCAATTCAAACATACACACTATAACTTTACACTGTGATAATAATAGACCATCAGTAAACATGAATGCATGGTAACTACATGCTATTATTACATTATTACATGAGCTGAGAAATAACAACAAATGAGAATTGTTTAATTGAGCTAGAAATTAACAACTTGAGACAAGTAAGGTAGCACCTCTGGTGAGTTTGGAATTCTCTTCATGGATACTACTTCAGCATGATGCCATGTGAGTTGGTCATCATTGGAAGTGAGTCCTTGATGGATCTTTACTGTTACTTTGTTACAATGACACATTACTGATATCTTTGTTTTTCTGTTAAAATGCAGGTTGCTCACAGTGTTGGTAGACTTTGCAACCTTCTGTTCAACCACTGAGTATCCCAGTACCATGGTAGTAGTCTGAGCTCCCCCATGATTCTACACTATAACCAATAAACATGTTTTGAATACTGTTTTAATTTTGAATTATTATACATAAATATAAGTATAAATAATCATTAAACAACTAAGGGAACTCATAATCTTAATAGAAAACACATGTAGCTCTGGTAAAATAACTTCAAAGACAGAAAACAAGTCTTTTCACCTGAATAGTGTGCTGTGCTCTAGATGAAAAAATTTAGCCAATCACACACAATCACCAATAGTACCCTTAAACACACCAAATGGAGACAGCTTTTTTATTAATTTTCACTAAACATCTTTTACCAAGATGCAAGAAACATTCTGCAATATCTTTACTTTACTGGAACCACAGACTGCAAAACTTTGCTTAAGATATCAGGTATGAACCTGAAAACATTCTACAGAAACTTCAAAAATTTGACTGAAACAAACAAGCTACAAAGGAAGAAACAAGTGAGCAACTCCTCAAATGAACTGGAAATTAACAGAAAGTTTGTAACAATTGCTTTCTGAAATCAATTGAAATTTAGTGCTCATTTGAACTCAGAGTTTCAAGAAACCCATAACAAAGTTGTCTCAACATTGATAGTTTAATGAGTACTTTCAAAGGCAGGGACGTGTAAAAACATGTGAGAAACATGCACTATTGATATAAAAGAAAATGAAGACCACATTAGCTTCAATGAAACATGGTTACCAGTTGGATATTTCAGAAATGTTTTTGTAACAGATGAATGCTTGTTCCAGCTGTATGGAAACAACAATTCTCATTGGTCTACAACAGCCAAGACACCTCTCAAAGCATTTTCTGGAAATTTTCTTAAAAATGCATGGTTTGGGGTTTTTGAGCTATAAATTTTCTATAATTATGGAAGGAGGTATTGTAGAGAGCTAACAGATTGAAGAAAATCTGCTGGTCATTTTTTTTGCAAGAGCTATATAAGTATAAAGAATTCTTTGAATTCTCTGGTACAAGGTGAAAGTTTTGCAAAATTTTAAGTGAGAAAGATGGTTTAATAGCTATATCTGATGTGAACAAAGTGTGTAAATCATATTTCATTGAAAAAGATAAGAAGGCAGAAAAGATCATCAAAGCTCTTTTTAATTTCTAGTAGCTCAAATTTCAGATGAATCTATGGTGTTACATGGCGTTTTGCATGTCTGTTGGATTTCAAGTATTCTGAAACATTGAGATCCAAACTTCTAATATGGTATTTTCTACCTTTTAAAATGATTTATTTATCATCATCTATAAACTACAATATAGTACAAATGTTGTAAACACTGTGATTATTTACCAGCTAAGGTACTTTAAAATTCACAGAGTAATGTTTGGCTACTCCTTGATTTTGAATAAAGTAAGCATTTAGTGCTTTCTTGGAAACTCTCAAAAGATCATAAATTTAATGATATTTCATTGAAAATCTCAGCAACTTTCACAAAAAAAGTGTTTGCAGGATAGCTATTTTTTATAATGTTGATTTTAGTGAACTTAATAATGCAATTATTAAATTTTAAATGATTTCATTAGCAAATACTGTTTTATTACCTAGAAAAATGTTGAGGAAGTACAGCAAAGAAACATATGAGACATATTTGAATAGTTTCATAATTTAATATTCACTGTAGTGTTGTGAAACATGTAAAAACCTGGAAGCATCAACAATTTTACCAATTGCCCAATTTGACATACACTCAATTATTCACCATTTGACAACATATTTGCCAACAGTTAGTTCACATGCATAAATAATTATGCCATATAAATGTGTGCAAGTATATTTAATCAAGAAATTCTTTGGAAGTAGAGTGCTTATTAGAGGAATTCTAGAGTTGAAACTACCAAGTTTTGTGGATTTTATCATTTAGAAAATCTGTGAAGTTCAAGTTGTCACTGAATTTGACACCAAGGTAGACAGCTTTACTAGAATTGCGAATAGTAGCATTGTTAGACTTTATTGAGAATTGATTGGCAATATCACTTTGAGAGGAATGCAAAATAATGAACTGTGTTTTGTTGATGTTCAAATGCAATTTGTTTCTGTTGAACAAGGTTGTAATGCTATTGAAGTCATGGGAGAGTAATTTAGTACAAGCAAACACGTTATTAGCATTTATGTATAAACAAGTATCATCAGTGTACTGTATGATTTTACAGTATTTAAACAGTTGACAACATCATTAACAAAAATATTGAAAAGAAGGGGCCCTAGAATAGAACCCTGTGGAACTCCTCTGAGAATTTTATTGTAAGAAGACTGACTGTGAACAAATTTAACAGCTTGATATCTATCAGTGAGAAAGCTTTCAAGTAATTTAAGAGCATCAACACTAAGCCCATATTTAAGCAGTATTTTTAACAAAATGGAATGTGACATGCTGTCAAAGCATCCACTGTTGATTTAGACTTTCTAAATCCAACTTGATGCTTAACAATTAGATTAGAATCTTCAAAGTAACTTTGCAATTGATGGTATAAACTATTTTAAAAAATTTTTTCAAGTATGTGGGTAATGGAAATAAGTTGATAATTTGAAGTGTTTTTGGGATCCTTGTTCTTATAAATAGGAGATACTATTGTATATTTAAGTATTTTGGGGAAATATGAATGACAAATGCAAAGATTAAGCAGATATATCAGATGAACAATGGTATTTGAAAAAGCAAGTCTTAAGATAAAGTTCAGGATATTTGAGGGCCCTTTTGACTTGTAATTATTCATATCATTTACACCTCTTAGGACTTCACTCTTAGATAAAAAATTAAAATAGAATGATTCATCAATGCATGTGATATCTTCATTATAAGCAGTGGATTGCCCATTAAATTTCCCACATTAATGAAAAATTCATTCATGTAGTTTGTAATATCACACATTCCTGAGAAGTTTACTTCCATCAGAAATACTAGTTATATTAGTAAGTTTTTTGTTATTACTGTTACACACTTTGCTAGCATAACTCCATTGTTCTTTAGGTGTCTTAAGTTTTTGAAATGTTTGATGAGTAACTTTTTCTCTAACAAATTAAAAGATTTCTTCTTATGGACTTTTTTCCATAGCAAGTGGTGGTCACCATGTCACGTCTTCTATGAAATACATGGACTTGATCACCTTAGTATAAATACATTCTCAATAGCATCAACAACCTTTTTGTTAATTTCAGTTATAATATGACATCTTATTTAGAATGCAGTAGAAATAGTTTCTTCAGGTTAGAAAAATAACTTTCTGCCTCTGTGGTTGGATTTTGATTCTCCAAAGAGACCTGGATCTAATGATGTGTTCCTATCCCTCTCAAACCACAAATTGCATCCTTTGTGATCAGTTAAATTAGCAAAATTGTAAGTACCATATCCTACTTTTGCAACCAACAATACAATAGAAAATATTTGGGTTGAACAAATGCAGAAAGAATTCCTTTCCAACCTGAAACACAACAGATTATTGTGGGGTTTCCATTTCTTCAAAATCCAAATGCAGAATGTGTTCAAAGAGGAGTATTCAAGGTTATCTTACTTAACTTATCCTCTGAAGTATAGCTGACTAGAAACCTCTCTGATGAGCATCAGGATATGGAATCAGGTTAGAATAAAAAACATATGTATTGGATCAGGAATGCCATCCTGGATAAGAACATTGAGAGTTGCCTTAATTAAACTTTTTTTTTAAAATAAAATCTGGATACCTGAACAAATGTATAATGATTTATGATAATTTTTGGATCTATATCAGTTCTCAACAGCATCAGTTTTTTTAAAAAGGTTGAGTGGAATAAAATGGCAGTGTAGATTTATCTACCTACATGAAAAAAAAAATTAAAAAGTTTAAAACTAGTTTATATCTAAATATAAAGTGTTTTAAGATGGTTATAGCTTATTGAAAATGTTTACACATGCTGTCTTTTTATAATTTTACAAAACAATTTCACATGAAATTGGATTTTCTCTGATTCGTATTTTAGCTTTGACAGTTATGGGATAAAATGCCCAAATCAATTTATATTTAATAAAATGACGAATTACTATATAAATTTACAAATCATTATTCATTTAGTAGGTACTTGTGATTTTGTGTACGTCAATAACTTGCAATTCTTAGGTGAGAGTACAAAATTGCTAATAAGATTTTCCAAATTGATCTTTTGAGATGCTTTCTTCACTGAAATGTCTTTAACATTTCACTTTTATTTTCCATTCTTTTGGGTTGCTATTGGATAAAGACTACACTACTAAAAGCTATTAAATAGTAACATTGAAAATTTGATGTTAACAGGTTCAGAAAAAACTTTTCTTTGTATCACTCAAGATATTAGTGTCACTTATTTATTAAAATGGACATCTATAGGCTGGAGTTTATGCAAACTATGAACCTGTTCATATTAAATTTCAATATTATTTGAGATGGGAATTTCATTACACAAAATTCAATTTAGGTTTAGTTAGCCCTATATATATGTATATATATATATATATATATATATAAATGTATATATCTATATATTTATACATTAATATATATATATATATATATATATATCGTCTTTGTAATGCTAGATATGATATTTTTAGGGAAGCTTTGCTATTTTTTCAAGCAAGGGGGTTCAATGATATATGACAATAGAAGGTATTCAATACTTTCACAAGTTTGTGATGCTAATGCTCAGTAAGGTTGCATTGGTAATATATTTCTTATACCTGCATCTATCCATAAGAGGTCCATGCATACTCCTTCGGGGTTAACTATAGTAGTTTTGCCTATGCCTATACTATCAATTTACCGCAAATAATTACTCTACCTATAACACACAACAAAAACTTAAAAAAATGAAAATTAGTTGTATTTTCACCATATTACCAGTAACGTTTTTACTTTTTCAACTAACAGCCAATATTAGAGAGTGTGACACTAGGTATCTGACTAAAACCGACCAGATTTCGGGTCGGTTCAGGCTCGGGTACTGGCGCAGTATTACTGAACGAGGAAAATGTAATCAAAACTTGGATTTTTTGAATAAAAATTACTGATGTTGAAAGCATTCAGATAGTTAATATTCTGATCAGATTGGGCTCAGGTCCATGCTAAAACCATATTGTCACTCTCTAATGATAATGTTGGTATCAGTTTAACTTATAGAATAGAGATCCTCACAGTAGGGATCCAGGGCATAAATTTAGCACCGAAGTCCCGGTCCCCAAACCAAATGCTAATTTTTTTCAAAATATATCATAGCTACAAATTTGTAAAATATATTAGAAATATAGGTGACATATTTACTGAAATTTACAAAATTTTAACAGATTTGTGTCATATCTTAGGAATTGTTAAAAACAATGCTGAGATATATATATATATATATATATATAATTTTGAATGTGAACCATTACATAAATGCAATATCCCAGAGTTGGAACAGGCCAAAAATTTTACTGCCAGAGCCGGTATTTGCATTATATATTTAATCTATAGTTCTTGTATTATAAAATAAATATCAATTAAAAAATCTTTTGTAAAATTTCTTCAAATTTTATATAAAACTTTCCAAAAAAAATTATATATGGCGCTTTGTCTTTTTTTATGTTTTTTGTTACTGTACAAAAACAGAATATTGATAACACTTAGAAGTTAAGAAATTTTAAAAGGATAAAAATATTAGAAATTTATATAGATTGTTATTGCAGGCCTTAGATGAAAGCACATGTTTTCTGGTCAATGAGCTCCTCTAAATCTTGTCCAAAAATGAAAAAGCGTAAGGGAAATGTAATAAATCTACCTTTATTTAATTTTTGAGTTTACAAGATCTGCTGTTTAAAATTTGTTTACTGAAAATTTGTCATTAGCTAAGCAACGGTTTTTTGTCGTAATTTAGTGGTTGAAAGTGTTGATACAGCTTTATACTAATAGATTTATGAAATGAAATGTCCAACCCTATTCAGGTATGCATATAGTACATTTGATGTTTTAGACTGATAAAAACTTATCTTACAGCGAGTTTATTCGCTTCAAACGTGTAAAAAATATTTTTGTACAAAGAAAATGAAGTATGTTTTAACAAAATGGGCCACAATATTTTTTTTACTGACGAAGCGCCAATATATATATTTTGTATATTGATAAAGCGCCCAATATAAATGGAAAAGTGACAAAGCGCAGAATATAAATGGACACAAAGTGACAAAGCGCCTGATACAATTGTGTGTATATATATATATNTGCTTAGTCTCAATTTCAATCAATGTTGAAAAAATTAAAGAAAATCACCCAATTCACAAATTTAAAGCTCTTGCTAAAATCTATAAATTCTAAAAATAAAAAAATTTGTTTTGCGATCTTTTGAGTAGGTGCATCGTGTTAAATTTGAGTATAAAAAATTTGNTTCACTTAGCATGAATAATACTGGTACAATTAATAGTTCAAAATATTGCCAAATACTCGAGGAATTTGTACCATACGCAACCTGCTTATATCCCGATTCATGTATCATAGAACAAGATGGAGCAACTCAATCTTCACAATTGACATCTCTTGACCCAGTGGCGGATACAGATAAATTTTTTATGGGGGGCCCAATGTAAAATAAAATGCTAAGTGCATAATTGGGTACTAGAGAGGACATAAGACTATAGAATTTTCCATTTTTAAAATTCAGCACTATGCACAGATTTCATAATCATCTACTGACTCCAAAAATGGAAACAGAATTTTTGCAATTTTTCGATTTTTTCAAATTGCAAATTACGCTTTAATAATAGCATGTGTTTTAGGGGATTTTTGCATTATGTACTACAAAATAGACAAAGGAATAATTATCAACAATTCATAAAATGTTATTTAAACAAAATCAAAACATAAATATCAAATAAAGAACACGTAAATACAAATAAGACTAAAAAAAATGTGTATGTTAATTCCCAACATCAAGATGTTTTGTTTTCCACATTATATATTAGGCAACGTTCAATTCCTCAGTTAATTCCACAATGCTAACATCAAGACGATTTTGAACTTGATTTATAATCACAGTATCTTCAGAACTAGAAACGAATGTGATTGATTGCCAATCATTTAGTTCACTAACAACCAACACGTGCAACACTTTGTATATAGGAGTTTGTATCTTCTGTCATATTATAATTCAATATAATGATCAATCTTTCAAAAATCCATTCCAGTGCCTAGAAAATATGTTACAACAAAAAATTCTCTTCTTAAAATTCAGAAAGGAAGACAATTATTCTTCTTGTTTCATTCCGAGGTAAATGTTCTAGCAAGGAAATTCTGATCAAATAAATACTCGGTCAGGGTAATGTATCTTGGAACAGAATTAAAATAAATCAGTTTCAAATAAGAACTGTCAGTGTCACTTGAGGTAGTAGCTGGCTCCATCAAAGTGGTGATCAACTTCAAGCCTTGAATTTGCATGGTTTTGTCTAGTTCCACGAATGCAGAGGATCAAGTTTTGTAATAAGGAGAAACTAAGTTGGCATCTTATACAGTTGTTGGTTATGGAATAGCCGGCATGGTTTTGTCAGCGATTAAACAACAAAGGTGTTTTAGAAACTTTTCAGTGAGCGGTGATGCTCCACCAGTGGTGTAAATGCGGTGAGATTAAGTAAATTGCAAAATTTTCACCTAATGGTATGAATGTATGCTTAGTCTCAATTTCAATCAATGTTGAAAAAATTAAAGAAAATCACCCAATTCACAAATTTAAAGCTCTTGCTAAAATCTATAAATTCTAAAAATAAAAAAATTTGTTTTGCGATCTTTTGAGTAGGTGCATCGTGTTAAATTTGAGTATAAAAAATTTGACCAACTCTATTGATTATCAAATGGGGTAAGTAAGAACAGTGTTGAGAAATAGAAATTGTAGACAAGGAGAAAATTTTATTTAATTATTGCTCATGCTATGCTTAATATAGTACATTGTTCTTTTGTCTATAAATTAATCACTATAAGTTTATGTGTCATGGGGTAGCCTTAGCTATGCTAATCTAATTTCACTAGTATTTTTTAAATGCAAAATAATTAAAAATTTTATGCTTAAATTAAAATACCTCAAAGAAATCATATGTGTTCCTATTCATCCCCATCCAAAAGAGTGAATTGAAATACTTTTAAAATTTAAAACAATTGCTAAAAACTAAATATTCTTATGTTTATTGAGAAGAAATTTCAGGATCCATAGGACCCACTATAGTGTAAAATTCAATGAAATACATTTTACATGTTCCAGATCTTTGTAAAACACTTAAAAAATTGTTGTTATTCCCTCCATTTGACGGTATTAAGGAATTTTTGTAATTTTTATTGTACAATTTTAATGAATTTTTCTTATTTTAGAGTGGGCCTTGGCACCCTGGGCACCCCTCTGTATCCGCCCTTGTCTTGACCATTCAAAAACAAATACTATTTATTCACCTTTTACTCTAAATTTGTTGAAATGCTTTTGGAATGAATAACTACATAGAATAATTCAGGCATCATGCTGTTTTTCTAATATATTTTTATGGCAGTATTTCAATATTCTTTTAGCCATCTCCATTTGTGGTGTAGACGAAATATTAAGAGTTTATCAAAGTAAATTTTAGCAAACTAATTTGTTTATTAACGTTTTTTTGTAAGAAGACACCCCAACCCCCCTCCCCTCCCCCCCACTTCCTTTACCTTAAACTACTGTTGATCCACATGCGCATTGTGTTCAATTTAAAATCTGAACAATTACATCCCAACTAAAATCATGAAAGAATCGCTGTGCCTCAATATAAATTAATGATGTTGAACATTACCAATTTTCAATGGCCATTCAATTGTTTTAGATTTGGCTGAAATGTAAATCATGTCAAGCTTAAGAATGACAGCTAGCTTTGACTCCTGAAAGCTTGCAATAAATTACAGTAACAGACGAAAACATGAATTCGACCAAAACCTATGTAGCATTCAACAATGCATTCACGTGTATCGATTTTAATACTAAAAGGTCTATATACGCATTACTTGTTACGAGACAGTTTAGCATGTTGATGTACAAGACTGATATTTGCAGAAAGTGTGTCAGTTCTACAAAATTAGATCTATTCTTCCCAAAATTTTTTAATGCACAGATGACTTATTGCAACAAATGCAATCCTTCATTTTGCAACAGACTTGAGCTTTATAAGCCGGATACATTTCATGAGGATTGCAGTAAGGAAGCAACCCTTTCGAGAATAACTTCAAACAAATCAGAAAATTTAATGTCCTCAATAAAGAGTGGCAGAAATGCTAAAGATCATTCGGATCATTTCCACAATCATGATTTAGAAATTTACCGACTTGGAAAAAATCCTTATATAAGAGTACATCAGTGGTTAGACAATCTGTTAGCACGTATCCATAAATTTGATAATTTCGAAAGCAATCTGCCGAAGTAAGTTGAATTCTTATATTATTATCTTATATTTTTTGAATAATGCTTTGCAAAAGTTACACTCAACTAGACTAGACAAAAATGTAGACGTTTTCTATCACATCGTCAGTAATACGTCTATGCATGAGTATGTGCATGATTGTTATTCATACCTTTTCATCACTATACTCATTGAGCACTTTGCGAATTGAGCAAAATTCTGGAGTACAAAAATTTTTTCTACGAGGGGCAAACAAGGTTTTCTAGAGAGGATTCAAAATACAAAACCGCTTATTTAATAATTAACTTCTCAATTTAGATCTGATTTCCAGACTATTCACAGTGATCAATTTCAAACTATAACGAAGAATAAGCAGTTCTGTAAGAATGTAACTGACGCATCTGATACTGAAGATGAAATAACTGAAGATACATTATTTAAGAAAATCAATTTAGAGATAGAAAACCAAAAATCTATATCTGAAAAAAAGAAAAAACTGTTGAATGCCTTTATTGAACAGCCTATGAAAAATAATTCAAAGGTTTTTACTGAAAAATTATTGACAAATGTAGTTTTGAATACTGATTCATTTCAAACAGTTGAAATAAGTGACACTTCAAGTTTTGCTAACGCTGTTCTTATAGAATTGAACCGTAAGGAAAAGCCAGAGACTAATAATAAAAATGCCAGAAGTGCAAAAAAGAAAGTCTCCTTTATTCCTGTGCGTCATACCAAGGCGTCCAAATTACGAAAACCATGCTTAAGAAAAGAGAATTTTCTCACGGACGAATTTGAAAGTAAACCACCAGAATATCTGATAACTACTGCACAATTTTATTAATCTACATCTTTTAAATCATCACGCTAAATACATACTTCCAATTAAGTTTACTTTACTAAATACATTAAAAAATATGCGATGGAGCAGTTATTGGGGTGACCAGATCAAAAACATGTGAACGCGGGACAAAAATTTATTAATTATACGAGTATATTAAATATTGTTTAACAAACTTGAGTTATTTATATATAATTTATAAAATTTTTGACAACTGCTAAAAATTTTTCTTCACATTGATTTCATTATACCACAATTGTTGAAAAAATTAATCCATTGTTAGTGAACTCATTTTAAACACAGTCTAACAGTTAAAATGCTTTCAATTCAAATATTTTTACAATGAATTTGTGCATGTGATTCTACAATACTATTTTAATTTGCATTGTAGGAGATATCAATGATACCCCTTTTTGTCTGTAAACAAACTTCCTGAAAGAAATTAAGTTCAATTTTTTAAATTTTCGTAGGCAAAAGTGAACTTGTCTTGTAACTCGAAGTATCTCAAGAACAAACTTTAAGAATTTCCAATAAAAAACCATTTGAAATTTGGAGCAGCTAAATAGTACAAATGGACTTGGTTAACTATATGTAAATTTAGAGATTGCGTTGGGAGCATGAAGGTGCATGATTTATTAGTAAGGTTTCTAACTAATTAAATATGTTTAAAATGTATCAATTTAATTGAAGTTTTTATCTGCGCCATGTCGAGTACGCATGTTTGGTTGTCTTAATAACCCGATATTGTGATTTATTTAGTATTGCAAGTGTTATGTTGAATTATTGAGATTTTGCCCTAGTGTTGTACAAAGCTTTGTATTTTGCTTAGTAAACTAGATGAAATCCAGCAATTAGTTGTAAATTTCTAATTAAATGCTATTAATATACATTTTCAAAATGAGAAAATACATATATTTAAAAAATTTATCCCATAGAGTAACACATATTTCAATAATTTGCTAGTTTTGAATTTCAACTTCATTTTTTCGATAAATATATTTTACAGTTTTGACAGAACTTACAAATTGGAAAAGTTTCAATAAACTAAAAGTAAAAGAGCAAAAGTTTCACGGTACTAATTTGTTCAACACATTTTCAAAATTTTCTGTCCCATAGGGTAACGAAAGTTTCGTATCAGTTGTCTGACATTTTATTAGGTCCAATGACATTGGTTTTTGCATTTCACAAGCGTAATGAGTAAAATTGCTGTGTATGCATAGTATTTTGTATTTGAGGCAATTTTATTACATTATTTTTGAATTAAAATTTAAAAACTTAAGAAGTTGCCCCATAAAGCAACGTAGTTAGAGACCATACCAGCAGAAACCCTTTCACAATGTGCATTTGCAACTGAAATCCAAAAAAATAAGGGACATGATAATGCACATATTTGGGAGTAAGTTTCCATTAAGCTTGAACATTGAGTTTGCTGAAGAAATAACACTTTTAGCAGGAAATTATTTTTCAAAGTTGGGATGCGGGACATTTACTTATTATGTGGGACTGTCCCGCCTATTGCGAGACGGCTGGTCACCATAGCAGTTATTGAATTTATTGAATAACAACTTCTTCCATTATTTCCTTAAAAATGTATATGAAGAAAATCTACACATACAGACATCACATGAATTCACAAACAATAAAATCACGCAATGTGGAATATAGTAAGAAAGATACCTGTTAATTGAAAAATTAAGACGCAATGATTTTAATGCAAGTGAAATTTACAAGATTACTTACAAAGCCTTACCTAATCAATGCCCCTCCCTGCAACATATTAGAAGAATTTCTCAAAAAATAAGAAAAAGGAGAAAAGAAATTTCGGACGTTCATTGTAAAAATATGAATGTTGCAAGAAGGATGGTGGAAAATTATTTTTCGATTTCTCACAAATTGCAAAGAATATTAGGCCATAGAGGATTTTTGACGGATGAAATGATTAATATTACAGCAAATAGGATGAAAAAATATGAAGCATATTAGAGATGAATTAGAAAAAATTAGAAGTTATTTTACTTCTTAAAATATTTTTTGTATTTGTTATTTAATAAAATTCAATGGCAGCTCTGCCGAACACTTTCCTAAGACATGAGCCTAGAATATTAAACCTGCAGCATTTGCTTTAGTGGTTTGAAAACTTTCTTAAAACAAGGCTACTTTATCTGAATCAGGGCTGTAAATGGGTCAAGACATTTTGGTTCAACCCAGCCTAAGTTTAACATAAGAATTTGCATCCAACCCAACCCAACTTTTTGAACATTTATCATTTTAAACCAACTCAAAGTTGTGTCGAAATGTGACCCAAATATAACCAAACTACAATTTGAATACTTCTACAGGCTTTTGATCATAACTATATACATAAACACGATTGAAAAGAAACGCATATAATGTATTATAAAATAGATAAATAGAGCTAAAGGTAGGTGTTCTTATACTGAAATTTAAAAAATTAGCACAAACAATTTTTTACTGGCTCCTGCAAATCTACATTAGTGTTTTGCGGCTGGGAGCAGCTGGACGCTAATTTTTACTTTGTAGAATTGACAGGCCGCGGTCGTGATGTTAAGAACCGTATCCAGCCATGACCGCAGTTATTGTATATAATATTAACCACATTTCTCACAATTTATCTGGACTTAAGCACTGAATTTCAGTAAAATTCATTATTCATTGTAAGAATCTGTTTAATTCAGTTTGAAATTCAAAACAAAAGTGAAACTTACGGCTAGCCGTAGCCAATGGCGCAAAACACTATTGTACATGCATAAACTCTTTCATTTACAACTGTGCAATAAATAGCATTTCAAAATATTGAGATTCAAAATTTACAAAAACCTATTACATCGAAAAAATTTAAATAAAATCTAGCAATGTAATGGGATGTTTACAAATTGTGAATGTCATTGATGGAAATTCCATCCATATTTTAGTCCTAATTTATTTGATATAATATTCCGATTCGTCATTATTTAATAAAGATAAATTTCTTAATATACTTGCGGAAATTGGCTTAATTTTCTTCAATATTATGTAAGCTTTTTGTGATAAAAAAATTCTTTAGAAGCGAAGCGACATAGTGCTAATGGCTCATAGAAATCGCATTGTTTCAAGAGAATGTTTTTTCAGATGCGGTCATTTGCTTTCGAACAACAGATTTCAAATATTTTTTTTTTTTTTACATTTTCAATAATAAGAAGAACATGAATAGATGTAACTTGTGCAATCAGGTTGATTTCTTTATAACCTTTGAATATATTTTCTGAAAAGCATTAAATGAATTGCTCCTATGATTTCCTTGCTAAGTATTGACAACACAACAGCCTCTATTTTTCTTACATTTAATTTTTTAAATACATTGTTTCTTATGTTATTAGCACAATAGTTAGCAAGACATCGTATATTACTAGATAATGAACAAGAGAAAAGCAACAAGAAAACGATAATCAAGAAGATGTTCAGTTTTTAAGTCTTGACTCATCTATGGAATTTATTCCAGGACTGTCCAAAGATCCTGTTTTACTAGTTCCTAATGCTCCTCCAGCATACGTTTTTCTTAAAACGACAGTAAATTGGGACACATTGAATGAGCATCAGAAAGTATCATCGATAAAGAATACATATATTTGGTGTGTCTGAAAAGTTTTAAGAATTTATACCTCATTTTAAAATTGAAACGAGATTCCAAAAAAAGACATTATATTTACACAATGTAATCACCACCTGCATTTATCACCCTTTTGCAATGTTCAACTAAATGTTGCATCTCACGTGAGAAACAGTTTTCTTCTATCTGTCTAAACCACTGCAGCGTTTCATTTACGATTTCATCGGAGGATCGAAAAGTAATCTTTCTGACGTGCCTCTTCAATTCTCGGAATATGTAGCGGTCACAGAGATTTAAGTCTGGACTGTAGGCTGACTGCCTAACGATCGTCACACCTCGGCGATGAAGAAATTCCATTGCTGCAGCTGCTAAGTGAGGTCTTGCGTTATCGTGTTGCCACCACAACTCTCGAAGTTTTGTAGGCGTTGATCGCAGCTTACGCCACCTTTCGCCGAGTGAATGCACAAAGGAAACATATCTGTCACCTGTTACTGTTTCTCCAGGAGTCAGTGCTTCCACATAACATTTTTTGTCTCCTGTAAAAGCAAACAGGATCATTACCTTCTTGTTTGTAAGCTTTGGACGTGTCACCTTCAGCTTTGATTCTGATGGATGAAGCCACGCTTTGTTTTCTTGTTTGCTCATGAGGCTGTTGAAAAGAATCCATGTTTCATCCTCAGTAGTCCAATAGCGCAAGCAGTCCTCTAGAGAATTTCTTTCGTACAAAGCGATCAAATTACGAGCGCATTCCACGCGATCCGCCTTATTCCGCTGCGACAGAGTGTGCGGCACCCATACTGAACAGACCTTTCGCAACCCCAGCTCTTCAGTCAAAATTTTGCGAACTGAATCTTTTCCTATGCCGAACTCCTCAGCTAGCATTCGAAGCGACTGCCTGGGCTCTTTTTGAATGGACTCTCGTATTGCCATGATGTTGCTATTGGTGCAGGATGAAGATGGGCGGCCACTTCTGGGTTCGTCACACAGGGTGGTTTTGGATTCCGAAGAGAACTGTTTACACCATAGATATACAGTTGATTGTGATGGTGGCTGAGGAAATGCTGATGACGATGATGCTGCAGCTTGCAAATTGTCATAGATGGCAGATGGTCTTAAGCCTCGTGTAGCCTCAATGTACACATAAGCTCGAAACTGTTCTTTTGATAATTGCATTTTATATTCGCTGCACACAGAAGCAGTGATGAGAAAATATTGCACGAAGAATATGAAATGCAGCAATATGGCATGTGCACTTACACAGTTTGTCATTCCTTACTTATTTCTGATTGGCTTATTACAGACACTGCCTTAACAATGCACATGCACCTAGAGAATAGCTGAATTCCTAAAACTTTTCAGACACACCAAGTATTACTTTTACTCGCTTTTTGTTGTTAAGAAACCCAGGGAGTTTCCAAAACACATTGAAGAACATTTACTGGTACACATAAAAGCTCTTTTGAAAGGAGGCATAAAAGTGAAAGCGAGAAGATCACCTTTTGTTTTCCATGCATTTGTAGTTCCGAAAAGCCGAAACAAAATTCGCATTGTAATGGATTTCTCATCAACCACTAAGATTGCTTTTAAACTATATACTTTCACCGTTGAAATCTCTATGCAGTTTGTGTTAGGCACATAGACAATATTACACTCGTATTTCACAAATCAAAGTTTCAAGTGATTAATGACTACTTAAAATTTTTGGAATCTAATGGTATTTATTTTAACGATGAAAAATCCCATTCAGCAAAATCCTTGGTTTTTATATTGACTTACCCAGATCTCGTTTATCAATAGCCATCGCAAAGAGAACTCAATGTTTCAGCAATGCTAGCTTCTCCACTAAAAAAGTGGCAGGAAAACGTAAAGAACGAATTTTACGTGAGCTCTAATCAAACCACTTTAATGAAATTCAGATAAACCAAATCTAATCACGCTTATATAAAGTTACCAACATTTTATTACATGGAAGGGGTATCCCAGATATGGTATAGTGATGCTTCTGGTACAGCAATAGAATTACCTCAAGAATTTCAAAGAAAACACATTTACGAAAAAAAGATAATGGTATTAACAGCTACGGCTCTTTTGGCAGAAGAAAACGAAATTATTTACACAGATTCACAGACATTGTTTTATTCCATTTGAAATGTAAAATTATGCAGTACTCGGTTTTTAGTTGTCTATAGCGTTAAATTTGTCAATTTACTGTAAAAATATTTCAGTTAGATAGATATGCTTAAAGGAAAATCCTGCTGACGCTTCATCTAGAATGGTGCAATTATTTCGGAATTATCCAATTTGTATTCTTGACCTTCTCACGAACCCTTTGCGTACAGCTTTTTACAACCTTGATTTTCTATAAAAGGAAGTGAAACGGCCATTTTAGTTAGTTCCTCAATTGTATTTCGGAAGAAGCTTACATTCCCAAACTGAGAAATTATTGTTAATATCATTCAGTATTTAATAGTTTTATTTTTCTAATTTATCCACATTAGATCTTTCCATATTTTTATGATATTTCACAAAATATATAAGCTTACTAAATTGTAAAAATTAATATAAAAGAAATTACGGCAATAAATTAAAAAATATACGAAAAAACAAGGAAAAAAGACCAAAAATTTAAGTAAATTTATTGTGAAATTTAATTATTAATTCTGACATTAACAAATTTTTTTAAATGTCATTTAATTGTGTCAAGCTAGGAGCATTTTTTATACATATGCTAAATTTGTTCCATTAAATACAGACATTTTTGTAAATCAATTTTCCAATTTTTGATTTTTACTCGTGTTTTACTTTGCTCGTTCCTTTGCTTTTTTGTTGTACTTAACAAAATCATTTAAAATGTGTGTAACATCGATGCATATAAATAACATAATGGCGATGGTGCATATGTTGATACCAGGTCACCGAGTCAGGAATTTGTAGGTTGGTCAGCCTTTCAATTTTCTCCTGAATGTTTCTGGAAATAAATGTACACAAAAGGGCTTATCTACATAAAGCTATTCTCACTATGTAAACTTTGAATGACACAAATACCATTTGTGCTTTAAATAGTTTTAAAGGTTTCAAAATACAAGCTGTTATATCTTAATGGCAACTTAGGTTGAAAATTCAGCAATCTATGGATGTATGCATTTTACCATTGCAATGTAACCTTTCATCTGAAAGGCTCTTCATTACAAAGAAACGATCAATGATTAGCCTGTATCACGTGAACAGCCTTAAAATTGTTCGATATAGGATGCAGGCTCATAAAGTTTCTCTATAATATCCTTAGCTGCTCATAAGAGACAAAATACTAGCTTTTATTATGATAAATACTATAGAAATTTCAAATTTCAAAGGATATACAATTCTTATGAACGCATGTGAAAAAGTACTTTCAGTGATTAAAACCCAGCTCCCAAAAACCAAGCATGGTTGCAGCTCTGGTTCTACAACAAAAGAATTCATTTGAAAATGTGATTTACAGGCTTCGCACAAAGTGTTAGCTGCAAAATAAATTTTGAAACATTTTAGAACCAAGATTCTAATTAAGATGAATATTATTCTGTAATTGACTAGAATTTAGTCTTCGAGATTCGGATTAAATCCAAGACGAAATTTTTATTAGAAATAGAATGGAATAAATTTGTGCAAAATGGCAGGAGCTTTGATCGACTGATATCTTAATTTCAGGATTTGACTTTGCTTTTATTTTCGCCCCATAAAAAATATTTCGATAGTTTTTATTTCATATCCTAAATAATGAGTGTCTGTGTAATGAGGCAAATCATTTGAATGTCAATAAATGCCAACGTGATTTGATCAGCCTTGCCGTGGGGTGACACTTTTGACCCCACAACCCACATATAAATTGATTCCACAGCAATTTTTTTATAAAACTGTTAAAATTTCAATACAAAGCATTTGTAGATACTGAGGATTTTATGCATGTTTTATATGTATAAGTATACATAAAATTATAATAAAATTTCACAATTTAATAAAAATCTTCACAATTGTCATTCATATTCTGCAAAGCCATTTTTTAAAGTTTGTGATTTGATAATTTTTGAAATTATTGAGGCTAGATACAAAAATTCTTGGCCCACAAATCCCCATAGGCTAAAAGTTCATACACACCACATGTGGTGTGGTATTGTGTGGTGTGGGGATACCAATTCACATGGGAAGCATGAACTTGCTCCTGATCTCAATGTCTATGCAAATATGCTGTTAGCAAAGCATTGCAAACAACATTCTAATTGTTAGAAAAACGTTTAAATCGGGTCACCAGGTTATTTATTTTACAATTTTACCGGGTCTCACCATATACTGTATGTTGGTCAGTGAATTAATGTTGTGTATAATAAATGTCAAACTTTGTGTATATGGACAGATTATAGAACTACCATTGAAATTTAAAAATCTATTACAGTTAATTATTTGTTCAATGATTTCTGTTTGGCGAAACAAGGAAATGACCATTTATATTCTGAACTATTCCAAGCAAATGAAATACTTTAAATCTTCAAAGGTAAAGGAAATGTGTAATATGTTCTTCATATTGAATATCCTATCAATATGTTACACTAATTTGTGAGTATGTGAACTTTTTCTTGCTAATATAAATATTCTTGTTCAAAAAAGAGCTTTACATGTTGATGTCATACTATATTCAATTACGTTTTACTATCTAAAAATGCTTTCGTTTTGCTGAAATTGCACACATTGATTATTTAGTCTGTGGCGTATAAGAACCTCTGTGATGTTGATGTAAGAATATATGTAATATTTCGATAGAAATGTATTACATTGTATTAGGAACCCGCTGAATAAGTTGTTCAAATGCAATAATAATAATTGTGGATTAAATTACATTTTTCTGAATAGTAATTATTTTCTTCTCGCTATTATTCTCATTCTGAAAATACAGTGTCCTTTAATTGGTTGAACAAAAACAAGGAAAATCTTTTGTTTCAAAGCTCATTAGCGATGACCACCATTTGTGAAGAGGACAGAGCTCTTGTGCTAGAGTCGTATAATTCATGCAAAGACCAATTTCCACTCATCATAGCAGATATGCTCAAGCGGTAAGTGTATATTTTCATAGAGATGCAGCAAGGAAATCGTTTTGATGTATATCAAATCTAATTACCCTTGTGATTTGCATTGCTATTTCAAGAATGGCTTGACGATGTTTCTTGTAACATAGGGTTGCCCTTTGCCAGATTGTTTCCTCAAAATTAGAGAATCAGAACGTTATATAAGTTTCGGCATAACACTGCAACTAGCAAAAAGTTTACACAATAAAATTCACACAATATTAATCAATGTATATATTTTATAAGTTTGGGAGATTTAGTTTATATTTATATTAATCTTTTTTGTTTAACTTGGTTCTTTTATTCTATATAAATTGATTCCATGATGCTTACTTGAAAATTGCCTTAGATTTTCAACTAATAANAATTTGGCATTATGCTTTAAGCAAAACAGTTATCAACCGGATTGATCAGAATTGAGAGCAGTTCGCATTATACTACCAAAATGACGATAGGAAGAAATTGAAGAGTTCATTTTTAATTGTCGTTGTTAATATCACAAACTGTGAGTAGAAATTCAAAATCCTTTGCATCCAGTACATCACTTCATCATTGATGCCAGATGTGTGCATTACAAAATGTACAACAGCTTTCCAGTCGCTAAACCTAGTTCGTTCTTTAAGTCGAAAAATTTATGATTTTATATATATATACATATATATATATATATATATATATATATATATATATATATATATCATTTCCTCCAATAAAAATTACAATAAGTCGATAATAGTCAATAATTGTGATTATCATTTTTATAATTTCAACTAGAATATATTTGTTTTCACCAAATAATATCAGAAAATATTTTTTTTCATAAATGCATAATACATAGTTTTCAAGAAATTAGTGTAAATGATTTGAAAAGCAAAAGTAACTAACTGCAAATATTACTAGTACCAACAAACACCCTATATAATATATACATGTATATATACTTCAATATTATGAATGCAAGAAATCGTTTGAAATTCATTTGCTCAAATGAAAAACCTATTAGTTTGCATTGAAATTAGGCCACTGATAGCTGGAACTCAAAATGATTGAATCCATTAGTATTAATGCCTTTCTAAATTCTTTAAATGCATTAGCATATTAATGAATGCGAAGTTGTACAAATGCCTTTCATCTAAATATCCAATTCTAAAAATTCTTTTAAAATGTATTTGCTAAAACAAATTCTCATTGCAAATATATTTGCTAAAGCTGTTATGCTCTAGAATATTACAATTGCTATCACAATCTTAAAAAAATATTAATAAAACTCTATTCATCACATATTATTATAGATATTTACAATTTCAATAGTAGGAATTACAAAATTATTTTCTGGTTTGTTATTGATCATATTGCGGATAGTTACTTAACTTTGACGCACATTTAGATGATAATTTAAACATTTATCCTTAATTTTGAGGAAATTTCAAGGTCATGAAATTTGATAAATTTATTTATAGTTATCTCGAGTAAACGAATTGATTATTTGGAAACAAAAAACTTGGCCCAAGACAACTAAATTATCATAAAATGATCTATAATACGGTATTTTACATCATTTTATGATAATTTAGTTTTGTCTACAAATTGAGTTGAAGAGAAAGACTTTCTTAAGTAAATCATATTTTGCTTCTGGCCTATATAGCCTACTAAATTTCCTCCCATTACATATTATGAAACCAGAAAACAGCCAAATTCAAGCTTTGCATTATAGATTGATGTTTACTTGTGAAAATAATTTTACTTGAATATATTAGCCTATCAAAGACAATTAAGGGAGAATTTGAAATAGATCGGTAGCTATTGTACTGGTGTAAAGTTGCAATAATGTACAAAATAATTCGTTCCCATCCACTTAATCATACAAAAATTATTGTAGCTGTAAAAATAATTTTATGACTCTGTTTTCATATGTTTTTAAGAGTTAGAATCCATAAATGTTTCTTATGGATTGACCGCGAAAAACCTTTGCAGAGTACTACTGTCTATCTCTCTATTTAATAGTGATATAAGAATTATTTTTATTATATTTTAAGCAGTATTTCCTATGTCTTCAAAATTTCAAAATTTAGACGAGATCAGCAGTAAAGAACCTTTAAAATGATTAGCAGTATAATACATTGTTGGATATAATACATTGTTGATATTAGGAATATTATGTTTTTCTGAATTTGCTAATTATCTTTTAGAAAAAAATGAAAAATATTGAAATGCCCATAAGCGCAACAGGGACATACAAGATATAGATTTAACGTATTGAAAATATAATTAGGTGAACGATAATGAATAGAATTCCTCAAGGATTTTCAGCACTCTTGACATGCTTTTATGAGACCCGTTGTCTAAATAATGATTTGATTTTTGTTTTCTACAAACAATAATAATGAATAGTATTACTCTTTGAAATTAATAATTTCTTCACAACAGCATGAAGCGAATTAAACCATTTCATGTTTTAACATAGTAATCGAATAACCAAAGGAGTCTTTTATTTAACACCGCTTTTAAAATTCATTTTTGCGGAAATTTTTCTTATTAACTCTAATAATCGCCACCAATACACTCAAAAATACTACGCAAATTCAAAATGGCTTCTGGTATATTGTACAGAAAACTAGCGTCCATATTGTTTACACGGTTGAAACAACCAGCATAACTCACAATAAACAACGGGAATCGCAGAAGACACAATAGTACGCACTGTAAACAGAAAATAGGCCTATAATTATAAACATTTCACAAATCCTTATATAACGTGGAAATAAGTTTGAGAAGTTTCGGGCCCCTTTTCCGCTTCCGCATACGTAATTTAATATTGAATGAATTCATATTGAGTATACTATTGAAAAGAAAATTCTTTAAAAAAATTAATTTCTGAAATTGTGATGAAAACTGTGGGTGAGTCAGATATGTTGCTTAAGTCTAGATTTAGCAATCATTTTTACATACCCTAAATAATCNGTTCAAATGCAATTCAAGAAATTTATATTTTTCATTTGTACTCATAATAAGAGATTTTGACAATTTCTTTGAAATCAGATCATTTTGTTTCAATTTATTAGATCTTGCATTATTAGATTTTGTACTTCAAGAGTTAGTGTAGATTGAATTTTTTAAATAAATGAGTTTTCTAAGCTTACTGAATATCACTGCTATAAATATCATAAAAGCACTTTCATATCTAAATATATCAATATATATATATATATTAAAATATAAACTTCCCATTTCACTGTTGAAAATAATATTTTTGCTATCGTTAACAGTTTCGAAATAATTCTTGAAATAATTTGCAATGACTAATGGTGAATTTCCCTTCTAAATTAACGTCATTTCATGAAAAATAATAATAATAATAATATATTGCTATATTTCCATAGTCGAAATGGGAATTAAATTGGTGAAAGTAACTCGAACAAAGCCAATGCTACGTAATATAACAAATCAAAATACAATTCAAGTTACAATCAAAATAGGATAAGATAACTGCAATCTTTATATCAAACCAAACGAATGACCTTTCAATACTTTTACAGGACGGTGAATGAAGGCTCTTCTGTACATTTCTATTCTGCACGGAATATTAACGTATTGAGTTCAAGTTGAATCCAAAATACGACTAATTGTTTTGGGATATTTCGGTGCAGATTAATAATTTCGAGCAGGATGACAATATCGATGTGAGCCATGACTGCAAACAGCGTAATGGGCCCTTTTAAATGTTTCCTCTAGACAGTGTAAGCCTTTCACCCCTTACTTCACTAGCATATAATATCAACGGTTTCAAAGTCGGAGTGACATATGTAATAAGGAATTTCATTGAATTTATGACATAAATAAAATTCTTGGCAGTTTCTTTTACATGTGATTTCCAACTTGATTTTCATGGAAATGAATACCCATATATTTAATAACAGTCTTCCT
The DNA here is from genome assembly GCA_900660155.1 of Hofstenia miamia. Taxonomy (NCBI): domain Eukaryota; kingdom Metazoa; phylum Xenacoelomorpha; order Acoela; family Hofsteniidae; genus Hofstenia; species Hofstenia miamia. The sequence continues at coordinate 465,748 of CABFPE010000284.1, forward strand.
AGGTACTATATGAGAATTAAAACTAAGTCTCTGCTGAAAAATATCGCTGATTCTTTTTTCTTAGTTCCTTGACATCTTAATATAATACCTTCTGATTTACTAGGGTTCAGTTTTTCATTTTTTCTTTTTGTCACCTCAACTATCTTAAAAATCATATTCTGTTAATAGCTACAATCTTCACAAATATCCCTATAAATAAATCCAAGGTATCTCGTGTCATCCGAATATTTAACCAAATCCCCCTTTGTTGTATCGATGCTTAAAGTATTAATGTTAATGCTATTCGTGTTTTCTGTAAAGTACGGTCCAGATAAAGGACCGCAATGTGGTATCTCAACTTCAACCATTAATGCCTTCACGGATTGACTCCATCCGTCACAATAATTGTTAAGCCATTGTGCATTACTGGGAGTAACGCTATTAACATGATTTAGAAATTTGTTCTGTAAGACAGTGTTAAAAGCTTTACTATAATCTCGAGATGTAAGAGCTTGGCGAGGTACTGATCTTGATTCAGACCATGATTTAGTTATCATGGATCTCCTATCCCCGATAACCTCGAAGGATAGAGGACGTCCTCGGCGTCTTAAAGATTGTTGCGTTGAGAAAAGTCAACCCAAAGGCACGGAACCTGATTGGTCTCTACTGCAGTTCGCAGAAGTAAGGAATGCTTATGCATTAAAACTCGAAAGGTTACTTGAACTAGCGGAACCGGGATACGAGAATACTGTGGCGAGTATGCAAAGTGCACTTAAAGCCCTTCCTCAAAAAATCAAACGTCCTAAAGTAGACTTGGTCTACGATTGTGAGGAAGTTAAGGCGGCGGTTGATCACAAGCGGAAAGCCAAACTAGTATTCTTGAGCGAGCGAAGCGCGAGTAGCTTAAAGGTTTATCGTCAAGCTAAGCGGGCAGTGACAAACTGCATTAGGCGGCGTAAGCTGGCCATCCTTACGGAGGCACTGGACACCCTTGATGAAGCAGGTGACGACTGCGACTGGGGCGGCATCAAGAGGTGTATGCAGGAGATAGCTGGAGTTAAGCATGTTGGGCTGTCTGACACTAAAGCCAAACCTAAACCATACGAGTTTGTTAAGCACTTCTCTGAAGTATTTAA
>CABFPE010000284.1:468339-484330 GCA_900660155.1 Hofstenia miamia
GAGTCAGTGTTGGGAGAAACGGCTTGTACTTGATGTGCAGTGGTTAATGGGTGTTACTCTGGGGGAGTCTCAACTGTTTTCCACTTTGACCACATCGTGCACTCATTCAAGTAATGCGAGAGAGGTTGTTAGCAGCCTATTAGAGTCAATCAACGGGGACTCAGCGGTGCTATGTGATAGAATTGCTGGGGCGGCTTATGCAGCAGTACCGAGGCTCACACATGCCAGTACGAGACACCTTAGGTGCACGGAGTGTGCGCGTATGTTTTCTGCCCAAAAGGCGTTAAATCGCCATGTCAGAAATGACCATACGCAGATCTCCACAAGTAGAGCGGATGCTAATTGCTGGAAGTGTGAAGCGAAGGGATGCTACAAGTCGTACAAGAGCAAAGGTTGGTATTTACGGCATATTAAGACCTGTCACCCCAACCTTTGTAATCGAGCATTGATAGGCAACGTAGGAAGACACCAGGCTTCCGCCACCAATCTGGGGGCGTTGGAGGGGCCGGTCTGTAGTTCCGCAAGAGTATAAACTATGGCGCTCTTTGTTACTCGATTCCTAGGGCTTCAGGACCAGAACTGGTCGGTACCATCCAGCTCTAAATTTAGGACTGCGTTGGGAGCCCCCACACTATAATCTAAGAATAGCGCTATTACCATGGAGCTGCCTTATTTATTTAGCATTCTGGCAATGACATCCCCGTGTAAAGTAAAGTTGGATTATCCACCGATGAATATGAATTTTTCATAACTAGAATCACAAGTCCATGATTCCAACTTTGAGGATGCACTGCTTTGTTAATTGATCGGGAGAAGTTGTGACTATATATTCTACATAATTCGTCTGAACACCTACTAAACAACCATGGAGGTAACATACTCAGACCAAATGACTATTCTCTTTACCTCGACTGGAGTTATGCATCAATTAATGTTTGAACTTGTGAAGAACGTGTCATCTATGTCATCTATGTGCGTACTCTGATTTATCCTGGTTAAAACGGAATAAGCTCGTTTATTTTTCTCAACAGGCCGTAGAAATGTTTCTTAGACAAATGATCTTCCGAATAATTTTAACTTGAATCTTATTCCTGAGGGCCTTTTTGTTTGTTGCTTTGCTTTCTTCTACATAGGTCATCATCACCACATATGCGAGATTTTGTTAAAGACTCAATTAAATTTGAAAGAAAGTTTTTTAGCAACATTAAAGTCCCATCTAGGCTATACAGAGAATTTTAAAAGACTAAGAAGTCAGAATATTGCAAATAGTTACGTATTAACTGCTCATATCCCTATCTCATTCCGATATTTATACTAAGGATTATGTACATTTTGCATGGCACGGTGGGTATCAAAGCCAATGTTAGGTGATAATTACTACTACAATTGCCAAACCAATGCTTCAGTTTTAATACAATAATGTTGAAATGCTGTCCGTCTAGATTTTTCATTATTGTATGAAGTTATGTCCGAAATTCATTCAACCGGTTAATGACTTGAAAAATGACAACCAATCAAAGTTGTTGCATAAACTTGTGATGTATTGAGGTAGAGTATCTGAGGTAGCACAAAGTTGGACATTGGGCGAAAAGTTAGGCTCAAGCACGTCCCATTTAAATAAATGTCAATTCGTTTTATTTCATTACCCTTACCAAAAAGCTTTCCTAAACTTTTCGTCTTTCTAGCCCAAAGTTAAAAACGTATTATAGAATCTACGCACTGAAGTTGAAAATCATACATTGAGTTTTAGACGAGTATAACACTAATGTAAAAATTCTACAATCAATTTAATGTAAATTTCATTTTACTATTAAAATTCTACAATGTACTAAAGGTGTGTTCACACTATCGACTTTTATCAGCAGATTTTAATCGAAAATGCAATTATTTTCGTTCACATTGGCGATTTTTTATCATCCGATTTTTTATAAGAAAAAGCGGAGTTGGAAGAGCGTTCAGACTATCGATTTTTTATCAGATGATAAATTATCATCTTTTGATTGACAGTAAGAAAAACAACAACATCTGTTTATGGATTGGTTTGTATTGGAATGTAAACAATGTTTGCATATTTTGAAGTTGAAATATTTAAACAACAATAATTTACGTTTTGGAAGTCTGTTCCCTACTTGAGAAGTAAGCAATTAGTTTCAAGTAGCTATTCGACTAGTTTTAGTACCGTTCAGACTATCGACTTTTATCAGCTGATAAATTATCAGATGACAGTAATCTGGCTGTTTTGCCAAAAAATCGGATGGAGCGTTCAGACTATCGACTTTTATCAGCCGATAAAAAAGCAGATAGAGTGTTCACGCTATCGACTTTTATCACCGATTTCTTGACAGATGATAAAAGTCGATAGTGGGAACACACCTTAACATGATGTTTATTATTAATTTGAAAACAAATATCTCAATAGCAAACGTTTTAAAATGTCTTTATTGGAGGTGTTGTACTATGAAATGTATATAATACAAGTGTTGAATGGTAACCTTTGGAGCAGCATTCAAAATTGTCTTGCACCATTTTCTTATTGCGGCAATATTGAGCTATGGAATGAAAAGCTTGGGTCAAAGTGGGCACAAATGAGCTTGAACATGGAGCAGGGCGCAATAGTTGTGGGTTGGTGTGAGGTGTACCAAGGCCTTCTAGAAACTTTTGTATTGATTTATATTACACTTGTATTTTTACTAATGTTTTACATTAATTCAAAAATTTAGTGTTCATTTTTCTATATATTTTTTTAATTACTATCAACTATTCAGCCTAATTTTTTACAATTGTTACTGCAAATCGCCAGGCCGTGTTTCTAGCAGGCCTTGGGTGTACTGATAATAGTTATAACTAGGCACTGGAAAAAGTTTATTTTACGAAAGCCAAAAATATCTAGTTTTGAAACGCAAGAATAACTACTTTTTTGGTCAATCTGTTCATTTTAACAACAACAATTTTTTAAACTATTTTCAGTTTTCTTAGCTATTTCAGCAACTTTAATAGTTGGTAATATGTATGCAAAATATATTCGGAAGTGTACATTATTGTCAAAATGATTAAAAAATATTTTATAGACGCAATGAAGTTTGCAAAAACCGTATGCAAATGCTAATTAATAGAGTCTTGAAACAGATGGAGCTTTGTACACTGTTCTTTTTTATTTGAAGTATAATCGTGTTCTAAATATAATGTAACAGCATGTTCATTTGATGTCTTATCTTAACTTTATATTGTATAATAGAACCATTTAACAACTAAAAAAGTAATTTTCATATAGAAACTAATTAATCTATTTTAGACGGATTTAAAAACTATATGGTTACTAGTTTGCTGTTAATTGCAAACTATCGTTCCAGTTCCTAATTATAACATCCTCACAAACTTTACAAAACATTTAATTAATACAGAATTGTTGCATAATGATTATGATGTTTGAATAATCCATATAATAGTTTTTGAAAAATATTACTAAATTAAATTCAACAACATTGTTAGTAAATGTCAAACTCTGTTGGTACAATATATATATATATATATATATATATTATTAATGTTTAACTAATACATTGGAGAGCAAATATTTGATTAAAAACATTGCCTCACTAGAACAGCATTTTCATTTTTTTAAAATAATTGCGTATTCTTTGTTGGAAAACATTTTGAGGAAAAATCTAACCAAAAATCATATGAATTTCAGTTCATTAGACTTTTTTCACATGTTCAAAGTGCAGAATACAGTCTGAGGTTGTTGAGTTTCTTGCAAAAATGAAAGACAATACGATTTTTCTTGAACTTTTGAACTTTGTAAGCTGAGAATGAATACAAATCACAAGAACAGCTTTGCTTTACAAAGATGTACACTAGATCTAAATCAAGCTGCTGCATCCTCATTTTTCTTAATGCATTGTTCTGCCTATATGACGAACAGTAACTTATTCGTAAAAGAAAACATTTTCCCAATGTTAGTGATATTCCAGATAGTATCATAAATGGTAGAAATCTGTTTAAATTTGATTGCACTATAATAAGTCGATTGGCAGCAAAATTAGTGACCGTTATTTCAAATATTTTTGTGCTGATATGTAAAAAAGGCACTGTGGTAATTTGATTTCGCACAATGAACGACAATTTCTTTCAAATATTTTTTCGTGAGAGACTGCAAAAAGCGTTATTTTTTTGTTTTTCAAAAAATATATTCTAGTTCTTCTACATTTACCAATGAAACCAACAAATTCAAGAAATATGGAACAACAAATATAAATGCTTAATCTACATGTGAGTATAGCTTCAGTACATTTTTAATATCTATAATGAAAACTTTCAAAATGGAGTTTTAATTGTTAAATAATAATTTACTTGATCAGATTTAAATTTATTTATCATTTCTGTTATTAAAGGTTAACAAGCTCTTTATTTCCATCAAATAATACAAAACAAAGATATGCTCTTATCAAAATGTAAAAATAACAAAAACAAACACAATTACAATTAGATTATCCTAAATTCTTCCCATGCATGTAACTTTTTTGATGATCCTTTTATTGCTTGGTGACTTAATAAATTATGCTTAAGTTTGCGTTTGAAAATTCCATAAATTTTACAGTTTTTATGCTGTTATCTAAGTTGTTCCAAAACTTGACTGTATTATAAATGAAAGACTTTTCCCAATAGGAAGACTTATTAAGAACAGGTGTAGTACATGCGTGAGTGCGTGAGTTAAATTTTAATAAACTGTCTAAAAATGGGGATAGATGTGTTAACTTACAGAAATACTTGTAGAAAAATAACAAACTAGTAAATTTAATCAGGTATTTCGGAGAAAGCAAATTATACTGTGGTACATATGTACTAGTTTGTTGTTTATCACATTGAAACGTTGTCCAGACTGCACGGTTAAATGTTGTGGTTAATTGCTCAATTCTGTTAATGTTGATTCCATTAAGTAGTAAGCAGGTATATGATAAATATATTTTTTATTTATTTTTTAATGATTTAACTGCTAGCAAAATGTTTTATCAATTCCAGCTGTGTCTACAGATAACAATGGAATATTTCCAGACATTTTCAATTTACACTGTAAATCGTTAATTAGCAAAAGATTAAGAATTCTATGAATGCTTTCATTAATAATTTATTAAAATTCGTTAATTATTCAAATTTAACACTTCCTTAATGCGCTAGTTAACAAAAGCCTATTGCAGACATATTTTGAATTTATGTAAAAATAGTGAATTTTTTTTTAAAATATGGTTTACATATTAGAAGAAAATCAATAAGCAATGTGGAGCATTTGTGCCAACGTTGCAAATGGTTTGGTTACACCCAATTCGACTGTTGAGTTTTGTCATGAGTCAGAAGTTTGAAAATTGCATGTCACTTTAAAAATTAAAAAATTGGTAATATTTTGAAGTCTGCATTGCTTTTAAATAACCCGATTTTATAGCTTCAATTATATATTCATTTTTTTTGTACTCATTATGTTGTTTTGTTCATTCTTTCCAACAAAAAATTAATTATTTCTGCTATCCCAAATTTTAGATTGTCATTGGATATAATTAATGTTATGAAAAAATGTTATGAAAAAAAAACAAGTCTAAGTATTTTCTTCATCTTTTCATAACACCTCAATGTTGATACAACTTGTTTTTAGTATTAATAAACTATTTCTTAATTGTTTGTTTGAAGTTCTAAACCCAAAAGTATTAATAATAGAAAAGTTACATTTTTGCTATGCAAGCTATCTAGAAAAGCATGGGAACTCTAATATTGTATCACTAAGCTCAATGTTTTTTCTAAGCAGCCTAAGTTGCAAAATTGTAACAACTCAGCGTATAGGTCATCTCCCAAAATTTCAGTTTGTGTATTTTCTTATATTGTGCTCCTAAAATAGACTAAAACGATTTAATTATTAGGAATAAATTAACCGCACCAATAATATTATTGCAAGAATAATACCTAACAAAAAGTATAGTAACCAAATCAAAGTTTGCATGCCCTGATGACTCGATAAACTGCTGCTGAGTCTATAAATACTTAATACATCCTGTTTCCAACCTCTTTCACAGCTAAATTGTTTGCCTATTACAGGATTATAGATTTCTTATGATCGACCGTAAAAGAAAAACTTTTATATTTACATTAGATCAAGATCAATGAATTATAGCAAAAACCTTGCAGTCACGCCTATTCGCAAACACTAGTATAATTACTCGATTCGTCTGAACATACCTAAATTCAATGATTCAAATTTCAAAGAACGAATTTTGTGGTGAAGAAATATTGTGATCAATGTACTATGACTTAATATATAATATTTGATTTACAATATTTTATAAAAATGCAAACTAATCAAGTAGAATTGAAATAATTGTTAAGCAGTCATAAAATGGTTTTATAACGTCAGTGTGCAAAACAACTATAGATACGGGTTAAGAAGTACAAAATCTAAACAAGACAAATATATACAACCCAGGTAAAGAAATTTTTTGCAAAAGTTTAAAAAATCAGTTACCCAGGCAATGGTACAAACAAGTGTTAAAAGAATAACATGAAAGACATACATTTATTTGGCTTACAATCAAAGCAGTCTGAATAGGCAAAGAAAAAGCCAGTACTGACCAGCTGAAGACCAATATAAATGAAAAAACTATCCAAACTTAGCCTCGACCAAAGCCCATCGACCCGAGGTTGACGAGTCCACTGACAACTAGACTATAGTCAATTCAATGTTGGTGCCAAGCAACCTAGTGGTAATCTGGTAGTAGCATATGTTAACATATATCAGATAATTTTTTTCACAGATTGGTGAATCAATGAGAAACTAAAATTCTACCCGCTTATATATAGCTCAAGTCAAAAAAAGTGGCTACATTATTCACATTTTGATAACAAACGAAAGACAAATAGAGGCTTATAAAATATATTTGAAAATATATCTGTCTCAGCTTGTAACCTGGTGACAAAGTTATTTGACAAGTTTGCCAAGCAAAGCGTGACACGCAGATAATTAACTATAATTAACTAAGTCAAGGCCTACCATTGTATTATTGTAGTAGCCATTATTTGCTGAGTTTTAAGAAAGCATAATATGAAAAATTATGTGTGAATAGATAAAGAAAAATTGAGTTTATTATGTCATTGGATAAATTTCATCTTGATGGAAATGAATACGTAAACTTAGCATCTTCAAAATAATTAATATTCATTGAAAATGTTTTATCTCTATTTTTGTATATGCAATATTGATAATTACATAAGTGAGAGGAACTCATTCATGATAAATGAAGAAGAGAAGCGTACCAATATTGCTTCCTGTATTAATGCTTAAAGCTGCAATTCTCATCGAGAGAGGAAATTTTATTTATTCGGCCAGCAATGAATTCTTTCAAAATAATCTAGTCGTTTTCCGCTTTAATTTATCAAAATAGTTTGGAAATGTTACATGTAAACAAACTAGAATAAGAAAGTTTGCTGTTATCATTTTTAAAGCCGGACTATTTGGGATGAACATTCTACAAAATGGCATATATATTTCCTAGAGGTGCAGTTGCATAAGTGGATATTCCACTGACATTTGAATATTTTCAGAATAAATTTCTGTATTCACATTCAATTTATCATTAAGAAAAGCTTGTAAATTTTTTTTTCGTCAGGTTTCTATGATCCATGATAGGACCCATGATCTCGGTGACCTAAAAGTATCATAACCTATGACTATCATTGCATTTTGAATCCTGTTGTTAAGCGCATCAAAATTTGAAAAACAATTTTACTTTGAAACATTTATATAAATAAGATTGTTCTTGGTTGCCTCAAGAACAATTAATAGAGACCAAGGCGTTCTTTAGAACGCTTTGATAGAGACTCTACTGTCTCAGGATGGTTGGCATTGCGCTGTGCAGTAGTAATATTTGAGCTTATTTGTATTACAAAAGTTCCTTCACCATGCAAGCTAGCTGAGGATGTATATGCTATAGCAATTTATATCACCACTTTAACGAATCAAAGCTACAAAGCTAGTTGAACTCACGGTATTTTACATTATATTATATTACAAACGTGACGTATGGAGTTAACTTTTGAATTTGTTTGCAATATATAAATATTTGAATTCTTATTAGAATTTTGTTTCTTGGGTACATGTAGACAAAAGAAGTATTTTAACGAACACAAAACAAAGATCAATATAATAATGTTAGTAATGATAATTATGGTTCATGACCCATTTAATAGTCTCCCATGCCCCATTGATTCATGGGTCACTGACTCATGCCCAGCTCTGCTATGTCTCTTACAATAAAATTTTCGATCCTTAAACACTTTCTACTTCTATGACAATTATTATTATGCAAACATGCGTCTTTCCTATTGATTTAAGTCGGACTAGCTAACCCAATATACGTATATAGTATTTCTACTCGTTTTTCCCCGAACCAAATATGCTGTTCATGATAAAAAAAGCATATTTAGTTTAGGGAAAAAACAATGAGATTTGGGGAAAAAATATTTTAGAATAGGGAATCAACCGTGTGAAAATGGGAAAAAACGATTAGAAATATTATATATATATATATATCAAAATTTTCATCAAAAACGTTTATAATTACAAAATTAGAACGATTTTAATAAGCCCTTATTTGTTAATTGAGGAAACCTCTACAAATGGTAACAGCAATGAATTTAGATTCGTTGAACAGTATCCTGATGCTAGAAGAATTTTCAGTTGGGGGAAAACTGATGATTACGAGACAAATATTAGATATAAACAGCACTCTATTAAAATTGGAAGCGTAATTGCAGAATGCATGGCAAGCATTCAGCGAATTGAATCCCTGCAATCGAAACTAGAGGATATCGGAGACTTACACAATAAGAAAAACGTTCAACTAGAGTACTATAAGGTATTAAATTGTTCATTTCTAGTTAAGCTTAAAATATCCCAAGATTTAAATACTGGAGCAGCATGCTAAAAGGCGCTGTCTTAGAAAATTCTTAAGTCAAAGGCCGGTTATATTTTTTTAATAAAAATATTATAAAACGAATATTTATTTGCAGGTTATACAAAATCTAATCAATTCTTGTAAAAAGCGCAATGATTTATTATGTTCTCCACAAAAATCACATGAGGGCTAGTTTTTACAAGATAGCACAAAATTTTTTGAAAAAATGGACTTTTATCTCATGAAAACCACGAAAAATATCTTTATCACAATGTTCACAATAAATGTTTAGATGGTTTTTGAAACGTCTGATTCATTTCAAAGCATCTCATGTTAATGGGAATAGATAGATTTGATTTATTTACTTCCTATTTTGATATTTTCTATGCTTAAGCTACTGGAATGTCTTAAGAATGTCAAACAATTATAATATTAAGAGCGTCAAACCTATGTAGTAAGGTGGTTTATTACACACATTGAAAGACGATTTCAAAAATGTTCAGGGAGGGTGGCCACAAAAAAATCCTTGGTGGCTATAAATATAATATAATTAAAATTTTCATTGACTTAGCCACTTAATGCAATATATTACTTTTGTTTCATTTTTTTTAAGTTACAAAAACAACTCACTTAGATTTTATTTTTAATTTGAAATGCATTTTGTGACATTTTGAGCATTTTGAATTAAAAGCTTCTAGAGTGCAATAGCCATATTTCACACATTATAATTTTAGAAAATGGGAGTTTGTTTAAATGAGGCACTACAATCTCATTTTGGTGACAAATGGAGTGATCGTCTTGACAAAGCATGGAGCATGGCATATGATACCATCACTATCTTTATGCTGCAGAGATTTTGGATTGGAAAATTCTAGATTCTCCTTTTAAGTGTTGTATAAGCATGCTACTGCAGTAGCTGTAGGCTAAAAAGGCATTGTTATGTACATTTATTGTATCTCAATCCTGAGTAAGAGACCTAAGAAATATTGTAAATTTGATTCAATAAATAGTTCCTGATTTCCTATAGAAAATACTGAATACATTCTACTAATTGCTTAAGTTTTAACCAAGCATTGGAAATGCAGGTTAAATAAATAATATTTTATAATATATTATTATTATTATTATTATTATTATTATTATTATTATTATTATTATTATTATTATTATTATTATGAACTTCTTAAAAATAGACAGCAGCATGTAATATTAAGCAGAAAAAATCAAGCTATGTTACAATTGACCGTGGGGTACCCCAAAGTACTGTACTTGGCCCTATTTTATTTGCAAACATGTTAAACACAGCGACTTTCCCAATATGCCGACGACACATGCCTAATAAGGACTGCAAAAATGCATTTTATGCTACAAAAACCTCCAAACAGGTGTAGAAAATTTAAACAACTATTTTACAAACAATAAACTAAAACTAAATATTGGAAAAATACAATTTATAATTTTCTCAACAAAGGCACAAAAAAACCTAATAAATGATATAGACCTTAAGATAAATATTAGGCAATAAAGCAAAGTGAATCAGTCAGCTATTTAAGAGTGGAGATAGATAATGAATTAACATTTGAAAAATTTCTGCTGAATAAGATTCAAAAAATGACTGCAGGTATTAGATATCTTTATCACTTACGCAATGTAATATCAAGCAATTATCATAAATAACTAATACATGCTCTCTGTTAATAATTATTATTATTGCTATTATCATTGATTATTATCTATGTGAAGGACACAACTCGACAAGCAAAAAACAGTAATATTTATCAATGTGCAGATAATACCTGTCTTATAAGGACTACTCTAGTGTACCGAATAATCGTCCCCCCCCGATTATTAATTTTTGAAAAATTTTCCAACCCCCCCTATTATTAATTCTAGAGATTTTCAAATTAACAAAGATGGCAAATTCCTCGATGAAATTAAAAAATTATTTGATGAATACGAGACTTCAGTACAGTTCACTACAGCTCGCAACCAACTCGAAAACGCTTACAAAGCTGCACGTAGTTCACTAAAGAAACGTATTAGAAACGAAAAGGATGCAAACACCGATGCATGAAACTTGTATTTATTTTTGTTATAGACTCACTTATATGTATTTCATATTTGTTTCTTGTGTTATTATACTAAAAGTCTTTTGTTTATTAGATTGGAACTGAAAAAAAATATATTTGTCATTTTTACCCCCCCCCAATTATTCCAACCCCCCCTATTATTAATTTTCAGAGAATTTTCCAACCCCCCCGATTATTCCAGAACCCCCGATTATTCGGTACCTTAGAGTAATATAAATACCTCTAATGCAACTAAAAATCTCCAAAATGAAATTGAAAATTTAACAAATTATCTCTCAAATAATCAATTGAAAGTATATATTTAGAAAACCCAATTTATAATATTCTCTCCTAAGATACACAGAAATCTCACAAAAAACATAGAACTTAATATAAATCAGATACCAATATAGCAATGGGAGTCTATTAACTATTTATGTGTTGAAATTGACAATGATTTAAATTTCAAACAATTCTTAATGAGTAAAATTTTAAAAATTTCTTCTGGAGATAGGTATCTTTATCATCTTTGAAATATTTCAAATACATACCAACAAACAATTAATAACTGCACTCTGCTTATCACACTTTCAATGCTGTTTATTTCTCTTCACAAACATAAATTCAAAATATCACATCCTTCTCTCTAAAGCTGGTCCTTAAAACACTCAATTTCATGCAAAAAACATTATATGCATATGACTATTGATTAGAATACAAAATATTAGCTTCTTATTACCAAATTCAAATGCATATGTTATTGATACAATTTAAATTCAAATTTAGTCAACAGGCTCGTAGCATACATGGTATTTAAGTAGTCAGTGACTAACATAAGCATTAATAAAAAGAATGATACAATTTCAATTTTAATTTCCTCCGACTATAATTTATTATTCTATAGATGTATATAAAAATTATAGTTTATAGTGAAAATTCATCGGCTTATTAGAAATTCAAAAAATTCTAATGTAAATACAATTTTGTTTAAGAGTACACAAGTGTTTAATTTAAAAGCGAGAATGTGAACTTTTAATTTCCTATCACCGATTGTCCATTCGTACGCCATACGCGGCAAAATTGTGATTCTGATTTAGTCAGAATTTAATATGCTTACTACTCGCTTATATATAGCTCAAGAAAAAAAAGTGGCCACATTATAAACACATTTTTGCTAACAAACGAAAGACAAATAGAGGCTTATAAAACATATTTGAAAATATATTTGTCTCAGCTTGTAACCTGGTGACAAAGTTATTTGACAAGTTTGCCAAGCAAAGCGTGACACGCAGATAATTAACTATGATTAACTAAGTCAAAGCCTACCATATTATTATTGTAGTAGTCATTATTGGCTGAGTTTTAAGAAAGCATAGTTTGAAAAATTATGTGTGAATAGATAAATAAAAATTGAGTTTATTCTAGAATGCTTGACTTGTGGTAGAAGCACGTGCAACACTCAGCAAGCATTCAATCTTTAGATATATTAAAACACAACCGATGAAACTACTAGTTATTATGTATTTCTATCTAATGAGAAAACAAGAGCATGTTCATTCCATGGGTAACAAGTATTCAGAGAACAAGTTAATTCCAAACTTCTTCTTACAGAATCAGGCCTCCGGCCGAAGCGATGAACCATTTCCAACACCTAATTCTCAGCTCATTTTATACTAGAGAAAATACAATAATTATAGCTACATGCAAAACGCGCTTCCTAACCGTACTCATCCTTATACCTAATACCTACTATCACCTAGACTAGAGGAGTCAAACCAGAGGACCATTTAAAGCCTTTGGTTACCTACCTTTCGCCCGAAGTGACACCTTAAGTGTTGATCATACTGATCAAATACATATATAAAATAAATAAAATAAAATATAATAAATGGCCAATTTAGTAAAAGTCTATTATCCGAAAAAGGCTAAAATATAATGTTAATCAAGTATACGGCTGGGGAAATTTATAATATCAAAAGTAAAAGCAACTGGAAGCTAGGGTAGCAAAACTTAAATTAACAGAATTGACACTTTAGCGTATTTACAAATAATAGCAAACAGTAACTCATTAATATCAGAGTAATAGCAGAACAAAATATTAAACGATACTGCGATATCTGATTTTTAAATTACTCAAACAAAATGGATTCCTTGTATGAGCGACCAATCAAAATACAAATAATTGTACAATGACTATCATCAAATATTATTTAATGGACACAAATTGTCATTTTACAATTTTAGATGCAAATATACTACATTATTATGTCATTGGATAAATTTCATCTTAATGGAAATGAATACGTAAACTTAGCATTTTCAAAATTATTAATATTCATTGAAAATGTTTTATCTCTATTTTTGTATATGCTGTATAGGTATTATGTAATGGGTATATATACCTACAATAATGATATTCGCTATGTGTTTACATATTGGCGCTTCAACATTCAAATCATTTAAAACAGTCTACACAATGCTATTCTAGCATAGTGTATCTAAATGTTCATGTAAAAATTAAACGGACTCTAACTTCTTGCGTAATTTGTTGTTGCGATTCAAGGATGTAACTCTTTAATTGTTTCAGATTTGTGGGATTTTTTTCTCCACAAAATCCTTCAGAATCTGCCACACGTTCTCTATCGGCTTACTAGATCTGGCCAATTCGGTGGCCATTGCATAACTTGAATATTATAATTGGTAAAAAATTCTTTTGACGATTTTGACGAATGAGGGTTTGCTCTATCTTGTTCTAAGATCCATGAATCGGGATATAAGCAGGTTGCGTATGGTACAAATTTCTCGAGTATTGGCAATATTGTGAACTATTAATTGTGTACCAGTGCCATCTAGTATGAAAACTAATGGTAGTCAAATTTTGAAAAATTGACACTTTTTTTACTTGAGCTGTACATTTAATAGCATAAGCTCTTTCTATACACTTGTTGCTTCGAAACACATTTCCGTTGGTGGAGAATACCAGGCCCGGGACTAGAAACCCCAAACCGGGGGGGGGGGACTGACAATGAAAAATAAAAAAATCCTATGTATAAATAATAAAAAATAAAAAGATAATATAATTATTCTCTGATATGCTTCCATTTACTTCACTTACATAAACTTGTAGTAGTTTATTTTAGCGTTGATGCGTTTAGCATCTCTATTTTGCTTTGTTTATACTTCGTTGCATGCATTTTAAAGTTGTTGATAGTTAGATGGTTTTAATGGTCAGTGCACGCGACATCAACTTGCGCGCACATGTGTAATAGTTCCCACACAGAGAGAATAGATACAATGGAACTGGAAAGGTTTATTCATATTTTTAATTCAGAGAAAGAGCAATTGAATTCTGTAATAGACTTTATGATAGTCAAGAACAACTTACAGGAGGTATATCCAAATTTGTCTATTGCATTGAGAATCATTCTTACTTGTCCAATTGCAAGTGCTGAACGAAGCTTCAGTAAACTGAAACTAATAAAAAATTTTACCGCTCCACTATGTCTCATGAACGTTTATCCTCCCTGGCAATATTGTCAATTGAGAGTCAGTGCGCTCGTAATCTGGATTGTGAAAAATTACTACAATTTTTGCTGAATCAAAAGTTCGTCATAAAAATTGTGTATACATTTTGTATGAATTATATGTTTTGTTTTGTAACCTTTTTATTTTTAATAACCTTTATTCTGGAAAAAATATAGAAATTAACGGAAATAGAATACAACGATATAGTAAAAAACAAATCAAAAGCAAAAATCAATTAAAATCAAAAGTTAATCACGTAATAAAAAGGTCGCCTTAATTTTTGTTTGGTAACCGCAACACTTATAGTCTTTGGTGCAAAATTTGAGGGCCTAATGGACCTACAATCTAAGCTATTATTAGATTTTATATGTAGCAAAATTTTCGTTTATTGTTTGGGGGGGGGCAGGCACAGCCCTGGAAAATACTATAAGTAAACAACGCCAATTGTGGTGAAAGTGAATCTTGGGGTAGTCAGATTTGAAATTGACTACTATCAGATATATAGCTTTGATACGACATTGCTATTTGATGGATTGTTAGATATCGCAAGGTGACAATACCATTGTAGAGCCAGTATAATAAAGCTGAGGTTGAAAATGTAAACTAGCAATATGAATCTGTTTCAAATAATAACTTATAGTTTTAAAGTGAATAATAAACAATAACTATGAACTCTGCTTTTCTGAATTATACGGACCAGAGTTATAACTGGGACGGGGTTGAGCAGTAAAATTAAGACTGATCTAATAGTTCTGCTCAACGTGTCTAAAATTGGTCAAAATTTTATTAATAAATAGGCCTTCTCTTCTATTAAAATATTGTATCAACTATTATTTTCAAATGACTAATTATACATTAAAGAGTAAATCCACTGCGAAAATAGTTACAATTAACTCAAAAATTGTCTCAGTAATAGCAAGGGTCAATTAATTTCATTTATACACTATGCGTCCCAGTGTAAACTTTAAATTACTTAGACAATACACTGGGTTTTATTTGCATAATTGAGAGGGGAGTTCGTAACATTTTTTAATGATGTACCATAAACATGTTTATTATTAAAACTGCAATACAACTATTAATAATTTAAAATTACCCATTGAAAATCATTTTCAGCAGTGGGAACATCCTTATTTGAAGCCTTTCACTTTCGATGTCATCACAAGATAATTTTATTGTTAAAATATGCAGTTGATGCAAAAATGTTTTCTTTTAATATTTTGAATTATATTATATGTTTATTTTTTATTTACTAAAATCTTATAATCGGTCTTAGATATGAAAGATCCGGGCCAGGCAGGACCAGGCCTGGGCATGAATATTACCAAACTCAACAGACCGGCTTTGATTGGGTTTTGGGTTAAGGGGTCAGGCCCTTGATTGAAATCTCGGCATGGTTACAGTAATGATATGTACTATGTAGTTGTATTGAATATGCTTTATATATATATATATATACATATA
>CABFPE010000284.1:484391-501957 GCA_900660155.1 Hofstenia miamia
ATATATATATATATATATATATATATATATATATATATATATATATATATATATATATATTTAGAAAATACTCACTTTATATACTATGGGATTTATATCCACTGCTCGCACTTTCCGATTTTTTATATATAAGTATCAAGTTTTTTCGAAAAATTTTTTTACCCGTATCAACGCCCTGCGCCATAGTATCTAGCGCCCGGTATAGATTTTTTGTATCCAGCACCCTGTAGACATCTTAAAATTTTGTATCCAAAGCCTGTATATGTATATACATGTATATGTATGTATATAGTATTTTTGGAAATTTTATGATAATGTCATTAATATCAATGCAAATTACAAAGACAAAAAAATTGTAATAATCTTAAGCGAATGATTTTGTATTGCTTTGCTTTGACTACTATAAATTTTTAGGCTTGCTATGCGCCCGTTGTCAACTCACAATTTCATTTCTAAAACAATATCTTAAATTAAATGAATGTTCTCAAAAATTTTTATTCTTAGACAAAAACTCTAATAGTTTTGATCACATAGCAACTAAAATATGGAGTAACCTAGATTATGAAATTAAAGTAGAAATGTAATACAAGAGATTCAGAATAAAATTGCACACATTCCTTTTTAATAGACAATGCATACTTAAGGACAATAACACACTACACTCTTTCAAAACAGCACTAAAGAGTAAAAATTCAGCAAATTTCATTATGCATTTCTTAAGAAACTGAAAACAAGGGGGAAAAGTCACAACAAATTATTCCAATTATATTGCTACTAATCTAGATGATCATCAAGGAATAGTACTAGGGCACATAATATTCACACTGTATGTTAATGCTATGTTGAACAATTTGAAAAACAGAGCAATATATCAATATGCAAATGATACATGCATAGTAATAAAAGCTAAAAATCCAATGAAGCAACCATGAACTTAGTGAAAGATATTGAAAATCTTATTGGGCATTTTAATAGACACAAATTAAAAACTAATCCTGATAAAATGCAATTCATTATCTTCACACCAAGGCAATACCAAAAAATTTCTAATGATAAAATAAAAGTAAAAGTAGGAGATATTATGTTTAGACAAGCAATTTTGTTAATTGTTTTTGAGTAGCAATTGATAGAAATTTAACATTTAGTGAACTATTTTTCATTAAAATATAGGAAAATGGTCACTGCAATTAAGTATTTATATCATTTGCACAATTTAAGGCAGTCCTTCAAACACAAATTCTTTATTATTTTGTGTTAAGTAACTTCAACTATAATTGTTAATTTTCCCATATATCACTTCGAATAATTAGTTCTCATTAGCAGAAATATTCAATTGAGCACTAAGAAATCTTAATTATATTGATAAGAATACTTCAAAGTCCTTACCCTTCCTATGTGATAGAAGCCACAGGTAATATAATAGCATTAATCTTTGAAATTCATTTTCATTTAAAGCTTCTAAATAATGAAAAGATTTAAATCTTGAAACAAAAATGGAGCAGAATTAAAAACATTTCTGAAAAAGCATTACAGAAACAATCACTTTTATGTCCAACCATTTAAGTTTATGGATAGATTTCATTTGAAACCTGCCACCTTTAAGTAATTGTGCATATTTTTTAATTCTGTAATTATACATGTATATTAGCTTAATGGAAATACATTGTAGTTGCTACTTCATGGCATCAGCTTAAAGTGGTTAATTAATATTTAGTATAAAAAGGCTCAAAATGTGAAAACAAACAAGCTTAGCACTTGTCTAATTGTTATAAAAATTGTTAAAACAAGATTTGAAGCATTTTTAGAATTCAACCAATTCTATTAGAAATTAAGTTTTATAATGAAAATTGAGTGATTGTGAATAACCATGTATTTATAAATTCCATTCATATGAGTAGCAATTTTGAAATTTATGTAATATTTGTGTAAGTACCTGGAAAAGTTAATCTAATTATGCTGCAAACTCTAAAATAAAAATAAAAAATTATGTGAACATTTAAATGGAATACTTTTAAAATTATAATTAAAGATATTTCAAAGAAACCCATTAATCAATATCCAAAAGCCTCTGGATAAATATAATGATTCATCTAGAAATTTGAAACTAGCTTTATATTTGCTTCAATGAAAATTCAGAGCTCAAAATTATAATATGAACACCAGAATCACATAGCTTAGAATAAGTAAAATACCAGTTAAGTAAAATTTGGAAAATAGTTAAAAGTAAACAATTTTCTTCCAAGATTAAAAAGTATTAAGATTAAATTAGCTTAATTAAATTAAGAAATTAAGAGCTTTTTATCAACTGACTTTCAACTGCTTGTGTCACAAGTTTTTCCACTTCTTCTTAGTTCACAAATCAAGCTTAATCTTTTTAAATTTCAAGCTTAACTATTCTGTTTGTGAATTGGTTTTGGCAAATGGGTAGCTTGCATGTTTAAATTTTCTGCTGGGACAGAACTAAACTCAGATTTTCCTTGACTATTTGTCAAAAAGATTAACAGATTAATTAGAATTGTCACAATTATGACTTGAAAATAATCTAGTTATACAATTAATTAATATTTTTATCATTTTGAGAATGATTTTAAACTGGGACTAAAGAAATATGTAGAAGAGCAATGAATTTCAACATCTGCAATACCTTTAAAAAAATTTAATAACATTCATCTTCCAGATTTGGTGCACTGGGATGTGAGTTTGACATCTAAAATTTGTATATCCTGCAAACTTTAGCATTACAAAAATCTATGAAATATTGAATGATCATTATATAATTATTCAAAATAATAACATAAAACAAATTTATTTAATTAATTGTAAACCTAAAACTTAGATAGAAAAGAATTCTTTCAGTTTTTCACACTATCAAGCTAAAGTTTGTGCTCAGACCTACTAATATAATCCCCTTAGGAGTTACTTCTGTGCCTGTAGGTATAAATACAGAAGTAAATATGATCCTGAAGAATAATAAGTTTACTATTGCATTTTCAAAGTACTGATAAAAACTGAGTAGATATATATTGATAGCAAATGCAGTGAATCAAATAAATGAGTTCTGAGAAATTTAGGGAATGGCTAGCTATATTATCACTCAAACATGCCAGGTTTCCTAATAAGTAGAAATTATCAACCACAGTAGCACTTGTCATATTCATGTATAGACAAGTCATTTCCAGTGTTCTTTTTCAACCCTTTGATTTTTCCAATGATACAGTCTTTCACTGAACCATATTGAAAATGCTGAATGATTTTGGGTTATGCACTGGTTCTAATGAGTGACTGCCTCCTCCTTAGTGATTGGTTATTTCAAGTTAAGCTTGGTAATCTCTGAGGCAATCTATATCCAAAGGTGTCTCACAGGGGTGAATTCTTATATATATATGTATATATATATTTACATGTATATATATTAGACCTTCAACCTACCAACTCACATAACTACCTCCTAAAGTACACTGATGATGTAGTGACCCATATATCTATTTATAAAACCCACTTTGCATCACATCAGAGTAATGGAATTGGCTTTTGGAACCTCTCCTTGTGAGCTCACAGATGATTTTCATTTTGTCACATCTATGAAAGTCAATTCTCAAAGGGAACAAACACATTCATTATATCACTAGAAAGCCTTCAAAGCAACTTTACATTATCAGAATCTTAAGACTTGCTGTAGATCAAAAAACTTTTCAAACTGTCTTCAATTCCATCATCTTGTGCATCACAAATATTTCATTAGCTTGTTAATATTTTCAATACTAAGCTGCAAAGGGCTTGCACATGTTCTTATAAGGTAATTGCCAGTCCTCTTACAGACATAGTTCATATCAAGTACCACACAAAACACCTCACTTTGAGTTAGTCATCCACTGCATGCAATCTTTCAAGAGTTACAATCTAGTCACCTTAGGGACTCTTTTTACAGAACACTATACAAATAACCTTACAAATGTAATTGATTTATACCTTCTTGCATTAGAAAACATAATGCTGTGTATTTACAGAACTACTTTTGTAAAAATTACTTAAAAATATATATTATTATTATTATTATTATCCTTGCATCTCACAGCTTCATGCTGGTATCCCTCTCAGCTCGGGGAACTCACCAGTTCCCAGGGAGTCTGAGAGCTTTCCTCAGGACTCTAGCTGTTCCTAACAATGCTGCCTTCTGTGCTACTGCTCCTCCCCACTTTGGTACTCCCAACTCCTCCAAGTATCTCGTATGCTTCTTACTCACTGCTCCTAGTGCTCCTACTACTACCGGGACTACTTCAACTTTCTTTAACTTCCACAGCCTTTCTATTTCCTCTGCTAACTCTCTGTACTTGTCTATCTTCTCTTTCTCCTTGCTTTCTACATTTCTGTCCTTTGGTACTGCTATGTCTATCACTGTTCCTAATCTTTTCTCTTTGTCTACCACTACTATGTCTGGCCTCCGTGCTTCTATCACTTTGCTCGTCTGTATGTTGAAGTCCCACAGTATCTTAACCTTCTCATTTTCTATGACGCCCTGTGGCTTGTGCTCATACCACTTGTCTCCTGCTTCTAACCCATGCTGCCTGCTCAAACTCCAGTGTACCATTCTTCCCACCTTGTCGTGCCTGAACTTATACTCATTCTGTGCCAACTTCTCACACCCTGCTATCAGATGATCTACTGTCTCCGCCTCTTTCTTACACAGCCTACACTTATCACTTACTTCTACTCTTCTGTCTATATGCTTCTTCACCCAGTTTGTTCTTATTGCTTGCTCCTGTGCTGCCATTATTAGTGCTTCTGTTTCTCTCTTCAGTCCTGCCTTCTTTAACCACTTGTTGCTCTCTTCTCTATCACACTTTTCTGTGTTCCTCCAGTATTCTCCATGCATTGCCTTCTGCCTATACCTTGTTTGCCTCTCTGATTCCATCCTACTCTGGTATATCTTCTTTCCTTCACTCTCAGTTCTTATCTTCTTCAACTCCTTAGTGACCTCTAGTAGGGACCCCTCAGGTTGCTCTTCTACATATTCCTTTAGCCCTAGTGCTTCTGCTTCTACAGTCTCCTCCACACTTAGCAGCCCTTTACCTCCCTTATGCCTTGTCATGTACAGCCTATCTACATCTCCATTGAGGTTGAATGCTCTCTCTGCTGCTAGTATCTTCCTTGTCTCCCTGTCTAATTCCCTCAGTTCATTCTTATTCCACCTAACTATTCCTGCCGAATATCTCAACACTGGTATTGCCCACGTATTAATTGCCTTTATGCTGTTCTGCCCATTCAATGCTGACTTCTGTAGTACCTTCCTTACTCTCCTCTTGTACTCTTTCCTTAGCCTCATCTTCATTTCCATGTGATCTGTTCTGTCCTTCTCTATTACTCCTAAGTACTTGTACCCCTCCTTGACTTCCTCAATCTTATCCCCACTGCTTGTCCTCAAGCCCTCCCCATCCACACACTTGCCTCTGGTCATTGTCACTGCTGCACACTTTCCTAATCCAAACTCCAACCCTGAATCTCTGCTTGCCTTCTCCAATGTCTCCACTTGCTTCTGCAACATCTTCCTTGAACTAGCATACATCTTCAGGTCGTCCATGTACCACAGGTGACTTACTTCTCTACCATTCTTCTCCATCTTATACCCTATGCCTGTCTCCTTTAACTTTTCTGTGATAGGGATTAAGCTAACTACAAACAGTAGTGGTGCTAAGCTGTCTCCCTGGAATATGCCTCGCCTAAACCTCAACCTATGCCCATCTATCTCAGTCTGCCACTTTGCCATCTCCCTCTCTAGAAACTCAACCCATTTCCGTGAAACTCCATTGGCCTCTAGCGTCCTCAATACCCACCTATGTGAAATGCTGTCATATGCCTTCCTGTAATCTATCCATGCCATTGCTAAGTTCGTCTTTCTTCTTCTACAATTCTCCACCACTGCCTGGTCTATCAACAACTGGTCTTTGCATCCTCTCGTCTTTGTCCTACATCCCTTCTGCTCCTCTGGTATCAACCTATTCTGTTCTAAGTAACATGCCAGCCTACTTGAAATCACTGAAGTTAGCAATTTCCACGTTGTTGGCAGACATGTTATTGGCCTGAAGTTGCTTGCCTCACTACCTTTCTTTGGGTCCTTCTGTATCAGAAATGTCTTCCCCACTACCATCCACTCTGGACACCCACTCACCACACACTCCTCCAATGCTGCTGCTAGTCTCTCATGAACACTTGTGAACTTCTTCAGCCAATACCCATGTACCTCATCTCTGCCTGGCGCCTTCCAGTTCTTCATCTTCTTTAGAGCCTCCTTCAGCCTTACAGTTGTGATTACTTCTTCTTCTTGCCTGACTTCTTTCTGCATCTGTACATTCTCTATCTCTGGTCCCGCACTTCCCCATATATTCTCCCAGAACCTTACTGCATCTTCGCCTGCTCTAGCTGTAGCCTTTTCTCCTGCATCTAGTTCTTTGTAGAATCTTCCTTCTTGTGTCTCAAACTTCATATTGTCTCTTGCCTGCTTTGCCCTTGCCCTATACTTTCTCAGTTTCTCAGCTTCTGCAACTAATCTCTGCTTAAGCTCTTCTCTTGCAGTTTCTATAGTCTTCCCCTTACCTACCCTGCACCTGTCCTGCACTGCCTTACTTGTCCTGATCTTCCCTATTTGCTGCCTAATCTTTGCCACTTTATTCTCAATTCTTCTTTCCCATGCTGGCTTTCTGTCTCCCTTATCTTCTTGTCGCCTTTTCTTCTTTATTTCCACGCCTACATTCTTCAGCACCTCACATGCCCCTGCATACACTAAGCTATTTACTTCTGTAACACTCCTAGCATCTATCCTCTCCAACACTTTATTGACTTTTGCTGTCTCTACTGCTAGCTTACTTCTCTTAACTCTTCTTGGGATTGGCAACCTAGCTCTCTCACCTATTTCTTCCTTCATCTTTTCCTTGATTGCTGCTTCAGTTTCTGCATCTGCTACTTCTGCCACTTCTGTCTCAACATCTATCACTTCATCTTCCCTTTGCTTAACTTGTTCAACTCTCTTTTTCCCCTTACTCTCATCCAGCTGTAACTTTCTCACTTGCCCTGCAAGCCTCTGCTCTGTAACTTCTAATCCCATTCTTGCCTTCCTCCATTCTTCCAACATTCTCTTCCTGTAACCCCTCTCATCTGGCCTGCTTCTTCTGTAACACTCCAATGCTGTCCTGTTCTGCTCATCTGTCCACTTATGCCGTTGTCCATTGGTCTGTGTGGATCCTGTACTGCCACTTCTCGAGTCCACACTCCCGATTGTGGAGTCCGCCTGTTGTCCGGAGATTCTTAGCACCCTCTGACCATTGAAGGCCTGCCGGGGACTGAGGGCCTTTGCTCTATCATGACTTTTCATCAGTGTTATTTTTTGTGTTTGATTTTGGACTCACATTCTCCTAGGAAGTTGCCAACCAAGGCTTAAGAGACCTTCCTGCCCCATGAGCTTTCATTTTGGACTGCCCTTGTCCTAGGAAGTTGCCAACCAAGGCTTTAGAGTGCTTCCTACCCTGTGAGCTAAGTCATCCAGTTTGCTAACCACGATCACAGTTGCTTAACCTCAGCTTACCAACCTGCGTCTCTACCAACTGGGCTACCTGCCCTTATTATTATTATTATTATTATTATTATTATTATTATACATGCTTATTGTACTTTGTAAAAAATCTCAATGTGTGCGTTTTATATGAGTTTATATGGCTCTATGTACATTTTGCTGTTGTTTTCCATTGAATTAGTCTGAATTTTATTGTCTTGCAAGAGTATCTTCTCAGTATATCAAATTAATTTTAACCTCTATAAACTTTAAAAGCTGTCCTTGAAACTTTGTCAGCTTGAACCTCATAACTTGAAATCAATTTAAAACTTTGAATATACATCTTCTTATGGCATCACTCAAAATATTAAATTGCTCTAAAATATTAATTATATGATATTTGCCCTTCCAATGTATGTTGTTCTAATCTTCTGAAATGAAATTACCACAAAATACATTTTGTCGTATTTTTCCTTCATTTTTGACGAACTGAATTTAGTGAAGTGAGATTGGGTTGTATTTAGTTGTAAATAATGCTGTTTCCAAGTAGAGCTATCTTTAGTTTTATAAATTTTGATTATCGCCAACTTTAATATAATATTATATTCTACGCCATTATAGTTGTGTATGCTTTTTTAGAATTTATATTATAATATTCGATAATACCCTGCATTTGCTTTTTCTAACGCTGATTTAATGTTTTATGACTAAATATTTTAATGTTTTCGCTACAAATATATGATGTTTCAATCAATTTTTTTGTTGAATGACTGTTGCATTTCTGGAGTAGTTCATAATGATTATTGCCTGTTATATCTGGGTGAGTAAAACATCAGTTTATTTATTTGTTAAACCTTATTCATAAAAAAGTTTTTACAAGTTCCCGTACAATTTATTTTACAAATTACCATATTTATTGCCGGTTTTGCAATTAAGTGGCACAGTGACAAAGATGTCATTTATTTTTTTCAAAATACTAATTGTAATGATTAACTGGATATCCGCCTACCAAATCTAGTGTGCCGTCATTCTTATTGGATGGTCTGCAGATCGAATGTAGCGGCATTAGACTTCCTACATAGTATTCGAAGTACAGTTATTCCTGACAGTGATATATCGAGACGTTCAAAGTAGTTACATTACCAAGCGTTATTAAATTGTACACAAAACAGTATGGGACTGCAATCCACCACAAAGAAGTAGAGCCGTTAAGGTTTTTGCTTGCCAATGAACCTAAGGTTTCAACATTATCCAATTTACAATTTCAATTCAGTGCTCCATAAGTTGTTATGGTTAATATAAGTTAATATTGAGTAATGAGAATGACACCAACTAAATTATAGAAATGCAACTTCATTCCTACATAGAAATTTAATAATCAGCTAAGATAATTCAGTTCATATATTCTATTAATCTCTAAAATATTTTTAAAAAGTTGTATTTACAGTTAAGCTAAATATTTTACCACTGCTGAATTAAAGATGAAATTAATACTATAAATTAACCGATAGCGGAAACGGAACAAAAAACAACATGAAACAGCGTCAGTATAACACCGGGACAACAACTATTCTATTTCAACCTAGACTGGGACAAATTTGATTTAATATTTGCTGTCTGTAATATCTCAAACGGTAGTCAGTTTGATTAACAATGTAATCTTAGTATTTGAAGGTGGCGCAAAACTCACGATTCCTAGTTATGCAGGGTTTGTTAAAAGAATGATTATTTATAGGCGATGAAATGTAGCACGTTTTAATGATTTAAACGTACCCATTGTGTAAACTGTGGAATCGCAAATTTCGAGATTTTCAGGCTGAGCAGAGAATACTAAAATTTTGCAATTTACAATTTAGTACGATACATTTGATATGCAAATGCAGTCTTTTTTGGGATTCCTCCCTGAACACACAGTAATATGACATCCTTAGATTTTGCTATGACTACTAGAAATGATGTCTACCAACATGTGACAATTGTATATCCCACTGAATTTAATAAACAAGCATTTATTCTTTAATTAAAACTTGTAAGAAATTATTTTGAATTAAGAAAACATTAAAAATTGAAAATTTCAATCACCAGTGTGCTTAACTGGGTAGTGTGATCTCTGCGCCTCACCACACATCTTGGAGTTCAAATTGCTGCTAACTTAAATTGGACTGGACACGTGTCTTTGCGTCTCTGCAAAGCGCTAATTTCGCTATTTGCCCTTTTTCGTAATGTTCCTTTTAATACCTCGTCCGCTGTGAAGCTCTCTTTGTTCAAGTCCATTCCTCGCGCCATTCTTCTCCTTGTTGGTAGCCTTCTCGTGCTTTGTTCCACTCCATGGAACGTTTCCAGAAACGCGCTTTCAAATGGATCTCCTCTTTGGACTATAAAGACGCTCTGCTGAAATTCTCCACTCTCCCGCTGTCACTACTTCCATGCCTGTGATCTCCTTCTGTTCAATCGACTACTGACTCGCAAATTGGATCTTGATCCTTTTGATTTCATTAAGTTCTCTAATTCCTGCTGCACTCGCTCTGATGATGTTGTCACCTTCTCCATTCGTCGTACAAAGAAACATCGCACCCTTCACTCGTTTTTCAATCGTGCTTGTACTGCTGCTAATTACATCTTGACTCGCAACCCTCCAACAGCGATTGATTTCTTTTCCCCGCCACCGAGCTTCAAGAAATCTTTGATGGCTTTCCTCTTTGCTGAGCCCTTCTCCAACTTCGCCTACTCTTCCATTTGCTCCTATTTCATTTCCTGTGACTGTCCTCGCTGCCGTAAAACTTGACTTGTTTTTATTTATTTTTTTTGTTGTGTATGCCTTCAGCGGCTAAATAAAGTCATTGATTATTATTATTATGTACTAGGATACTACAAATCTTAGGATTCGGAAAATATTACATAATTGAATTTTTCAAACCCTATTACATGTATTTCTTTGTTCACATGTCATTCAAATGTGTTTAATGTATTTTCAGATTTGTTCATGAAAATTTTCTGCTTTTGAAAATACGAATTCCTCATTTGTTTACAAAAAATTCAATGAATTTACAATTTTGAATTTCATTTTTCTTTATTGACTTAATACAGTAATATTCAGATTTCTATTCGAAAAATAAAACTCGAAATTTGTCGGATTTAGATTTGAAGATAAAATTATTAACTAAAATGTTAATATTTAAAATTTTGTTTCCTAAAATTGATTGTTAAATTTAAAAAAAACTAAGAATAACAAAACAACTAAATTAAGTGAAGTTAACTCCTTAATGAAAATGTCCCTCTCTTTCACTGTTGCCTTTTCCAAAAAGTAAAATTCACTGCTTCATCAATTGACAAGATGGGTAACAAATTCCTATTGGATACATTATTAATATCCTTAGATCAACTCTATTTATTAAGAATATCAATATGATTTCCATTACTTTCAATTTAAGTACTGTAATATAACAAATTCAAGAGTGATATCCAATGAGATTTGATACATTATGCAGTTTCAATAAAAGCATCTAATGTTAACAGCAGACGCTATTACCATCCCTGTCAATGGAACCTTTTACCAGTCTTCCAGCTATCTTGATTACAGACTTTTCTTGACAAAATTTTTTCATTCATTTTTAATTTGTTTTCATGAAGGAAAACATTTTTCATGATAGTTATTGCTTTACATATGCATGCATATTTTCGTTTTTATCTATTTTCTACGTTTTCAATTTAAATTTTTACACTACTTATTCATACGATTTTCATAAACATGTAATAAATTATTTACAATTCAATATTGTATCTTCCCTGCAAATACAACTACCATCATGTACAAAGTATTGTAGAATGAAGGCTGGTAACCATTTTTAATGAACTAACAATTTACTTCGTTCATCTAAAACGTAAAATGTATTCATTATGTTATTTCTAAACAGCAATATTTACAACATATTACAACATTTTGTTTTCAAGATAAATTCTCTGAAATATGAAATGATATAAATAGATGTAAATATATTGAAACACAGAAATGCAAATATCAATTATTGATATTTCAGGAATAAATTGGTCTCCTTTGTGTATAATAGAGGAAACAATTCTTCTTCTAATACATCTGATTTTAAAAATTTCACCACAATTTAAGCGCAACATTTAGAATGTCAAAAGTGAAAGCATTGTGGTTGTTTAAAAGTTAACTAGTTTACATGTAGACTATTTCCGGGAAATAAAACGAATTATTAATTAATTACATATTATGTTTTTAGGGTTAATGGCTTTTAATCAATGAGGGTGCTATTTATAAAAGACAAATAGCTATGAGTAAGCGACAACGGAAAAAAGCTGATGATTCGTCCAGTGATTATGAAACCCAAAGGAGCGATAGTTTTGAAGATCAACCAATGAGAAAAATTTTAAGATCCAAACGTCAATCATACTACATTTATTCAAGCGAAGATGACGATGAAGAGGAAGTTTACAATAAGCCTAAATCTAGGTATTTCAAACAATCACTTGGTTACAGCAGAGGGGACTATGTTAAAATAGTTGCCGGTCCATTGAAAGGGAATTTAGCGAAAATCTCTCGAATCATCGACTATGAAACTGCCGAAGTGAACTGTTTTAAAGTTAACATTAAAATCGGGACTTATTCGTTAATCGACTACGCAACTGAAAGTGTGCATCTAGATGATTTAAAACAAATTATGCTGGAATCTTTTCAGCGTGGACATTACCAATTTAAAATCTGAATTGTAATCAAATTTATCTGTTGTATATTGGGTAATTGTTGGATAGATTCTATTAATTTTATTGTTTACGCAAATGTTTCTGTGAAATCCCGTTTTATGTAAATATCGTGGTAGGATTGTACAGTGTGTTAATATTTTCAATTTGTAATGTTTATAATGACAATGCTCTTCAATTGTAATAGATGTTTTAATTGCCCACACATTTTTAAGTTTCTTTGTCAAGTTTACTTGATCATATACATAGGTAGTTTGTTTAAGCATATTTATCAATTTATTTCTTTGAAATTTTTGTAATCATTTGGAATAATTACGTATAATTTGTAAATATATTCGTTCTACATACTAGGCTGTACATATATTAGCTTTATGTGCGAAGGAAATAATATATACTATTTTTTCTTTATTTTACTTGAATGACTTTTTAATTCAAATATTTATAACTCAATCAAAACGTTGAAACGATTGATATTCAAAAAGACTTCGGTTAACTAACTTAATCGTTTTCAGACTAGGTTCGTTAAACAAAATGTTCGTTAATTAAAGCAAATTTCATAAACAGACATTTAATTACATTAGTTTCAATCTCAGACATATATCCAAGACCTCCTTAATATTGTATAATAGTTTTTTGTATGAATTTGTTATTCCACTAATACGAAAAATTTTGACTATGTTTTATTTATTGGTAATACAGCTATTGACATTGTTGTTGACTACCAATGCGGATCAGATTAAAAGAAAAATACAGGATGGGAGAATTGCCTACCTTTAATTCCAAAATTACATGAGAACAGTAAAACTGGGAGTCTATAGCTTTGTGTTTGACCAATCCTTCACTGGAATAAGTACAACGTCAACTTCGGGAGAATCTTATTATGTATATTTCAAGTGTTTCGTAAATAAAATCGTGCAATATGTTTTGCCATATTATTGACATTAAAAATTTCTATGGCCAGACAGAATCTAATGAGGGCTGCGGACACATTTGCAAACGGCTGAATTTTCCCCNTCCAAGACCTCCTTAATATTGTATAATAGTTTTTTGTATGAATTTGTTATTCCACTAATACGAAAAATTTTGACTATGTTTTATTTATTGGTAATACAGCTATTGACATTGTTGTTGACTACCAATGCGGATCAGATTAAAAGAAAAATACAGGATGGGAGAATTGCCTACCTTTAATTCCAAAATTACATGAGAACAGTAAAACTGGGAGTCTATAGCTTTGTGTTTGACCAATCCTTCACTGGAATAAGTACAACGTCAACTTCGGGAGAATCTTATTATGTATATTTCAAGTGTTTCGTAAATAAAATCGTGCAATATGTTTTGCCATATTATTGACATTAAAAATTTCTATGGCCAGACAGAATCTAATGAGGGCTGCGGACACATTTGCAAACGGCTGAATTTTCCCCTTAAAGCCCGTGCAATGTATTTTTGTCGCACGATGGCGTATGAAAACCGATTATGTATGGCATAAAAATATTTTAACGTTTTTTTTTCTATAGCAGTGCCGAACACCTTTCTAAACTAATTTATTATCAATGCATTTCAACTTAGGTCAACCACAAAAAATGTTTTAAAAATAATAGACACCATCAAAAATGATCCCCAAATTTTTTAAGGCAATTTTACTACTAGTAGGACCAGAGTGGCTCAATTGACCCACTCTTTTATTTTAAAATGTAAGTTCAGAAATAATATTCAAAAACTAAAATGTTTTATATAATGTGCCTTTTGCCAAAAGTAACATACTGGTAGCGATTCATCTCTAACCATTCAAAAATAGACTTGTAACTGAAGTAAAATTCTTCTCACTCATTAATTAGCGCATATGTTGATAAATCATGAGTAATAGCTGGATATTGTTTTCTTAATTCAGAATAACTGAAAAGGTAGCAGGTAAACTAATTTTGGTTGTTTATTTAGAATGTATATTCAGAAATTACAGATAACCCAGTAGTGGGTGGTTCGGGGGTTGCACCCCTGCGACCCTGCAATCATTCTTTACAAATTTCAATATTTTTCAATACTCTGGGCCGTATCTTGGGGTTTCTTAGTCATAGTTTTTCCTAGAAAAAATATAGCTGCTTTATAACAGTTTCGATTACTTCAATATATCTTTAGATAGCCATTACTCTGTCAATTCTTATCCAATTCCTTAGCTCTTTTCACCATTCTTTAGAGCTCCTTTAGTTCTATATCCCAATGTTTCTATTATATTTATAATTACTATTCCTTTCCGTTATTAATTTATTATAACTTTATTTATAGGGTTTTTAGACTATATCAACTGACCGATTTAGGAATGCTATCGCACTGCTAGTTTTTACCTTATGGATTAGGTTTATTCATCAAATTGTAGACAATCTTTAGCTCCAAGTAAAACTATTTTTTATTTCTTTAATTTATCTATACTGGTTGGACAGCGTCGGCCAAAAGAAATTATCAATTTTTCACTTTTGTAAGTTTCGATTATTAATTAATAGAGTAGACCAACTTTGGATACCTATTACTCCATGACTTTTTGCACTATCAACACATGTTAAATACCATTGGATGCACGCAGACTAGCTTCATGTTAAAATATTTTTTGTTTTTCGAATTTACCAATACTGGTTGCACAGCATCGGCCAAAAGAAATTGTCAATTTTAACACTTCTCTTATAATCAATTATTATTAGTAATAGAATATCAACTGACCCATTTAGGAATCCTATAGCTCTACGACTTTTGACCTTGTGGACTAGGGTTATATATCCAATTGTAGACAATTTTTAGCTCCATGTAAAACTATATTTTATTTTTTGAATTTATCAATTCTTATTCCATTGTATTGGCTAATATGAATTGTCAATTTTTATAACATTCATTAAACGTGTTTCGACTATATTAATTGACACATTTCGGAACCCTATAGCTACGCGACTTTTGACCTTATGGACTAGGTTTACATATCAAAATGTACACAATTACTAGCTCCATGTGAAACTGTTTTATATAAATATTAATGTCATTCTGATTAAATAATAGGTTACAAAAATCCATTCTTCAATAAAGTGCAGAATTGATACTTTAAAACCTACTGTAGGAAATTCGTTACAAAAAATAAATATATGAAATGATCTACTGTAATTTTCAAAATTGGCTTGATACTAGTTTTATCAATACATAAAATAGAAGATGCTAACTGTCATTGCCGGGTAATAATTATTCTTAGCATAATTTTTGACAGGCAACAATTACAGCTGATAACATCAACAAAAACATCTAAAAAGCAGGAAAAAAGTTACTACGATGAACATGTAATAACAAATTAGAGAAGTTATCCTCACAACAAAATTGGGCGATTATCTGAAGTTCAGTAAGCCAACAAGTGAACAGTACGCATCATATAGGTAAACTACATATAGGTTATATTTTGTTATTCCATGCAGGTAAAGTTTTCTATATAGGCTCTGAATTCACTTAGTCTACGTGAAGAAGTTATCAAAACATAAACAATAATATTTTTGCAATAATTTTAAATAAAAACTGCTTTTCAAACAAATAAATGAATTCCTTAACAATTGCCCACCTGGTACTTCTAGGTATAAGTACATATAAAAACGCTTCAAGCATTATTTTTAAACATTAGGTTGTGTGGAGAATTAGTACTGACAAAAATACTCAAAGTCAGAAGATTTAAGGAAATTCTATTGAAAATAGTCTATACCAAAGCAAAAAATTTCATCAATGAACCAATTGACCCAGTTTGTCCTAGTGTTACTATCTTGATTATCACTAAGGTTTTTTTAAATCTTACTGCAGATTCAGATTCTGCGACCCAAAAATAATTAACTAGAATTTTTCAGCACTCGGATTCCTACAGCATTTCTGAACCAAAATAACGCCACCGTACGGCCGAATTTTGAAACGTTGTAACTTCGCAACCGATGACCCAATTTCAATTTTTTTCAAAATTATGCATTTTAAAATTTCTACATGCCTTTGAAGGATGTTAAAATTTTGTCTTTAAATTAAAAGTAATAAGGCGAAGTGTATAAATATCCTTTCAAAATCTATGCAAGTATGTCGTTAGTAAGGAATGTTCAAAATAATTAAAGTAAACCTCTGAAATTGGTAACTTATTTTACAATTTTACCAACTATGGCCCCGGTACCCTCATCCGAATTTCTACTAGTTTGAAAATCGGTGGACAGTCGATTGTTTCTTGACTGTAGCTGACAGTCCATTATTTGTTGCTAACAGTTTCCTTAGACATGCGAATTTAATCTTCAGATGAATGACGAGAGGTGCAATCCACCA
Organism: Hofstenia miamia; assembly: GCA_900660155.1. Taxonomy (NCBI): domain Eukaryota; kingdom Metazoa; phylum Xenacoelomorpha; order Acoela; family Hofsteniidae; genus Hofstenia; species Hofstenia miamia. The sequence continues at coordinate 500,977 of CABFPE010000284.1, forward strand.
ACAGATAATACTGGCTGTCTACACTGACTTAGATTTATTTTTAAAATAATTATTTGTTTTATTATGAAACTTGAAATTTCTAATAAATGCTACAGGTTTTATGTTCTGCCTAAAAATAAATTGTAAGATGAATTTTTGCTTCATGTAGAATTTAATAAATCATACATAAAACATAGAAGTTTGTAAAACAATAAAAATGGTTGTACAATTCTGAAAAATGGAATGGCTGCATATATGTACTTGAATTGCTGCAAAATCAGAGATGTGTAAGTTTACTTTTTGTATATCAACATTAATAGGAAAGTAGTAAAAATTAAATGAAAAATGACAATTTAATGCGGCTGCATATATAAAATCCCTTTTACTCCACTACTAAGATAACCAAGATCTTCCTGAGTTACTTGTTTTTGTACAAAACTCGAAGAAATACACCTGTAATTTTATGCGAAATAAATGTTGCTAAAATTGAGAGGTTGTGTGTTTATCTCTCCGATTAGCTATTGTTTCTCAAGCAAACAGTATATGGTACAATCAAAGCCCATTGTAATATTAGGACTTGATACAATATATTGTATTTGGAACATAGCATTAAGAATCATATAGTACGAAAAATAGACCTTCTTGTATAGAAAATTTAAATTCCTGACAAAAAGGCAGGTACATCAAAAGGTTATACAAGTCAAATTTTGATAATCACCCTCTCACAATTTAGAACCTGAAAAAAAATTCAATCAAAACTAAGTCAAGTTGGAACGTTGGAAATGAGGCAATGAATGAATACCGGAGTTTGAGTACATCAGAATGCCAAAGAGATAAGACATTAATTTTTTGGTCAAAATTAATGAAATATAGAAAATAACCATTGATTTATATGATATTGCTATTAGAGGGTTATGCTGTCTTCCAAAATTTAAGACAGTAGCGTAGCCATGTTTGGCATTTCGGGTATATATATATATATATATATATATATATATGTAT
>CABFPE010000284.1:537029-553008 GCA_900660155.1 Hofstenia miamia
ATATATATATATATATATATATATTGACGCAAACTTTACTTGATTATTTAGATTTCTCTTCCAAAGAATGTACTCGCTTCAACCTGGGTGCCACAAAATGATATATTAGCGCATCCAAACACACTAGCTTTTATTGGGCATGCCAGCAATAAAGGTCAATTGGAGTCTATTTACCATGGTGTCCCAATGGTTGCCTTACCAATATATGCCGATCAATTTTACAACGCTGAAAGAATTGAGGCAAACAATTTGGGTGTGGCACTAAGTGGTCTCTCCTTTACATCAGAAGAATTAAACGATGCCCTAGAGCAAATAATTCAGAAAAAATTTTCTGCTAAAGCCAGAAAGTGCTCGGCGATTCTGAAAAGCCTCCCCGATCCAAAGAAGAGCATTTTGTTTTGGATTAATCATGTTAATAAGTTTGGAAGCGATCATTTGCGTCCATTCAGCACTAAACTTCCGTTTTATAAGTTTTTTATGATGGATGTAATTGCTGCTTATGCATTTATAGTTTGTTTCTTTCTGTATATCTGTTATCGGTGTTGTAGATGCTGCTGCGGACGAAGGCGGAAACCGCAACATGAAAAAACTGATTAAATTGAAGCGGTTTCTTACTAATGTTTACTATGATTGGTGGTAAAAATTTATTGAATTTTTATGTTTAATTTTTTTGAAATACAACATTTATTTAAATAATAGATTGTTCACGAACCCGAAAACTTTGGTTAGAAGGCCATACGATGGAATTTTATGATGTTTGTAATTCAGTTATTGTCTTTAAAAAAAGTTTTGTGATCAAAGTGAAATGTAAATATAGCAATTCAATGTTTATCTTCAGCTTCAACCGATTTCAACCCGATATAAGTATTGAGCATTTCAACTCGACTCGACCCGACACTTTTCACAGCTATGCTACAAAGACAGAATTTTATAATTTCAATAAGAACTGCCGCTGTTGCTAGAGCTAATTCAGCTTTTCATTTATTTGTTTAGTCTAATTGTTTCCTGAGCAATCATTCTATTTCCTAGAGACAAATAACTATGTGCATTACATAATTGCGTATTTCAAATAAGATCTAAAGAACGCACAGATGTTAAATGATAATAAAATGGCAGGTATGTGAATGATTGTCAGTATATGGCAACCATTTTGGTTCACATAAAGTTTTAACAATCAAGTCATTTCAACTAAAGTTCTGATTATTAGGTGCATCAAAACCTGTGTGAATAAGGTCTTGACAGCACCCCCATTGATTTTCTGTCTATCATCTATGAGTACATCTCCTTTACTGCATTTAGAATTTTTCTTCTTTCAGTAGACAAAAGTTGGCATCATAACTTGGAGTGGCACATGTTTTATCTTCTGCAAAATTTGTATAATTACACTAAAATAATGATTGAAGATAAGATAGATAGAACACAAAGAGCAATTGACCTAGGATAGATCCTTAAATTCACCACTAAAGATGTTGAATATCTTGCTAAGGTAAACCAAAGTGAACCTATGTGTTACATCTTAAGTGCATGCATATGACATTTGTTTTTCCCAGACGAACTAAAATTGCAAATATAACATCACTATTTAAAAGAGACGATCCCGAAGATTGCTTAAATTATAGAATCATTTCAATCACCTCTTCAATCAGCAAAGTATATGAAAGAATTCTTTTTAATCAAATGAATGGACATCATGGCAAACATGATTATTATTTCAAAGCTCAATATGGTTTTCGTATAGGTATTTCGACTAGTGACGCTTTAATACAGGTTTTGAAAAATGGAGAAAGACCATGGATGATAATGATTATTCAGCAATTGCTTGCTTAGACCTCTCGAAAGCATTCGATTCCATTGACTATAGTCAGTGAAAGAAACGGAACCGGAGGCGATGAGCCCGGAATGAGACGTTTGAGCAAAAAAGGCCCTGGACGAGATTTTTTTAATTGCCAGGATTTTATGGAAATTGTTTAATCCATGTCATTAATGTTATTGTGGAGAGATATTCTGTACGTCGTCTATCTCCTTACTAAATTTATGCATAATTGTTTAAAATTCTACATTGTTAAGTCAAAATTGGGCTATCAACGTAGCAGTAAATGATAATCGTTTTAATAAGAATGATCTATACTAAAAAATTTCAAACTTATTTCTTAATGCCTTATGTTACATCTATATAAATGTTCTAACGACGTTGTTCAAAATAATTAAAAATACTTTCCCATACAACAAAAATGACTTTCCCCTGTAAATTAATCAATAAACAAAACAAAATTTACAAATATACGAAGTAAGTAATGAAAAACTCATTTCTAAACATAGCTATGGAATGAATTGCCAAAATAGATCACACAAATAAATAGATTAAAAAACCTTAATAAAATACTTTTACACCTTTAATATAGAAAAGCTGAAATGGCGAGGTTATAAATTTTACAGATCTCATTACTCTATTAATAGAAGCTAACATAGCCATACCCAACTTATTTACAGTTAATTATTATTTGTGAATATTAGTTTTGTTATATTTTATTTTATATTGTATTTCTTTACTTGATGCTTTCAGAATTGTTATCAGCATTTTTTATTGTTCAAGCTATTTCTTCTTCTTTTCAGCGTTTCCTTTATAAAAAATAGTCGAAGATTTGTTAAAACACTTCTTTTTCCAGACTTATTTTTAGTGGATTTTTAAGTTTTCAAACCTCATAGTCTGGACATATTCCAAAAATTCACGGTTGCAAATTCAGCAATCAATACTTTTATATCCTCAAATATTTTAGAAAAAACGATTTTGAAAAGCCTTTTAAAATATTTAAAAATTTATTATTATTAAAATATGTATTTACTAAAAATAAAACATTTCACAAAAAGGATTAGTAGAGATAGAGAAAATTGATTTCACAAAGACTTAAAAAACGCAAAAATAAAAGGTCACCATTTACCAATTAGAATAATGTTAAATACGTTTTCATATTTTGAACGCATCGATTGTCAGTAATACAATGCATTATGTCATATTCAATGGATGTGATCCAAATATAATACACGAGTGTCTGTTTATTTCTCATTGATTTAATAAATCAGACATGCAAAGCCATTGTTTTGTAAATATAGTTTCCAAAATTCTTTTCAAAATATTTTTCATTCATGCTCACGAATAGCATGTCGCAATTAATAATAAAGTACGGTAAAAGCGTATTGCCGCTTATCACATGCCAACTGTAACGTACTGAATTGTCATATAGACTACTACGTTAATGGCGAATGATAACGTAACTAATTATCAGCGAAGCAATTCCAACCGTGACCAAGCAGAAATATGGGATGATTTAAATGAAAACGTTCACATTTTTCACAATATGCCCCAAGATAAGAAAACTGTACCTAACAATGTGAGTCACAACCAATTACAAAATAATAACATTTCCAATGGTGATGAAGAGAAAGAGAACTTGGAGAATGAATTTAGTCAAAAAATGTTTACTGGTGATGCTGTGCCTCGGGACTTAAATGACGATTTGTCGAAGGCAAATTCGGAAACTTTTAATAACTCTAATGAAACAAGTGATAATAAGCAAAATATCGATAATCTTTCAAGGAAAGAGGTAAATGTTGAAAATTCTTTGGAGAAAGATTCTCAAAAAAACGATCCAAATGCAGCATTAGCGGAAGGAAGCGGCAGCTCTATAACAGAGAGTGTTGCCTTACGAAAACAAAATGATGATTCTTTTGAAGAGACTTCAGAAACATTTCTGGAAAGTAGGGATAAAACTCTACAAGTGTCGGAATCCTCACCTGATCGTCATCTGCTTGCTCCAACACTAAAAGAAAACATACTTCCTGAAAATGAGAAAATAGAGCTGGAAATGTCATCTAGTGAAAAAGATATAAAGTTACTTGAGGCTAGTGAAGAAGGCATGATTATCAATAGGTCTGCTGCTTCTACAAATTCTAAACACCCGATGGAGAGTTTAGAGCATTTAGAGAAACGGGGTGAATCCGTAGTACTTGATCCTTCGCTAAAAAGTGATAAGCTTTTACCTGATTCTACTTCAGATAAAGAAGAGCCAAATATGTCTGTTGCGTCTACTGCGCATGTGGAACCTGTTGAAAAATTAACACAAATGTCAGAAAAACAAGCTTCCGAACAGAATTCGCAGCCACCTTCAGATGTATCTGTTACAGTTAATCAAAATCAGAGTCCAGATTCGAATTTGGAAAAATCTGATGCTGTTAAAATCAAAGAAGCAGACGATCATGAGAATAAGAATAACGATAGGACTTCTGATAGTGAAATATCTGACGATTTTGACAATGAAAGTGCAAAATTAATACAAAATGCCATTAGAGGTTTCTCACAGAAATGTCACTACTACGACGCTCTTATTAATGAAACTGTAAGCGAATTGAGTCGTTCTTTGAAAAAAGCCAGAGTCGACCAGCTGATAGTTCTCTTAGACGAAGCTTCTGACGAAATGCAACTGTACAAAACCTTTTGTGCTACAATTACTAAGTCTTTACTCATTCTTGTGCCTTCAATAAATCAAGCGTTAGAGATTCTAAATTATCAAGTGAGAACTGACACAGGTATTTATTTTAAAATATAATTTAAATCAGGTAATCGATCATATTTTAAATTGCATGGAGTAAAGATTGTGGGTCAATATGGAAAAATATGATGCATTTTACATATATTTTTAGAACACAGTGTTTATTTTTTTAAAAATTTTAGATGAGAATTACTAAATGATTATTAAATATGCTTTTTTGATTAGATATTAATGCTGTTCAACCGTTTAAGAATTTTTTTTAATGAACACCTATCTGTAGTAAAAAACCATTTTCATCAACATTTTTGTTAATTTAATATTCTGCTTAAATTTTACTTTCAAAAATGAGATTCTATTCAATATAGTTTATAGCACAAATAATTCTTGCAAAATTGTCGATTCCTATAATTCCTAACCCTAAACCTCACTATACGGGGATTTCACAGGGAGTTTTTGTAATCGCTTAAGATTGATTTGGTTATGGATGAATATCATAAATTAATAGTTTATTCCGAAATTTAAATAGACAACATGTTTTCAGTCAAATGGTTCTGACATAGAGAGCCTTCATGTTCATTCTAAGAGCGATTGATTCTGAAAATAAAATTCAACTGATCATTTAAGATTCTTGAGGTCATGGTTAATATTTTCAAAATCCAAAATTTCGAAAAGTACAGGCAGGGCCGTGCTAACCGGGGATGATGCACACCCCGAATATTTTCCTCAGGAGGAACAAAATGATATTTTAACAAATGATGCAATTTATTCAATTTATTTTCCTATCATTTTCCAATTTTTTCAATGCACTAGTTCAAAAGTCTACCTTTTTTGCAATGCAAATATTGAATAAATGATTTCTTTTCTAAATACATGTATAATTCTTGAATCTCAACCACTACAATGACAACATACATTATATATATATATATATATATATATATTTAGATCAAATGATTTAAATCAGTCAAAATTCAGAATTAATNTATATATATATATATATATATATATATATTGAGATACTGTTTTGTTTTATTCCTCAAGCCGACTAGTCTTAATGTAGTCTAATTCGTTTTTGAAAGAACTCGTTTTCTATGTCTAAATAATTTTATATAACTTTTTCTAAGCAGTTTTCTATTCTGAGAACCTATATTTAAATTTTGTATTTCTAGTCTTCGTATATTTCTATTTCTAACTTTGAGAATACCATAGAAAAATAACAAGGTGAAATATAATCCAAGGTGGTAAATCCCAATTCTTATCTAGGCAGTCTCAATTTACTATGTTCTTCCTGTAAGTACACAGCATTTTCTAGCAGTGGGAAATTCTAGTTGCGATCCAGTGAGTGGCCAAAAGCTGGGCAATACCGCTCGAATTTTCTTAAAATATTCAAAAAATGTACACCAAAAATGCACTTTGTAACCTTGTTTTTAAAATATTGGAATTTTTGCTGACTATAGTTTGATTTAGCCAATCAAAATCAAATTTGAAAACTTGCCGGGAAATATTTCATCATTTTTTCCTTGATTAAGCACTGCTATGTTCCATTAAGTGTGGCAATCTTATCTTTGCATTCTTTTTATTTTGACACACATAATTTTGTTTTCGCACACTCTTAGGTCATCAATTATCCTATTGGCATGCCATTAAAAATGAGTCAAAAATGATTTCAGCTCAATCGAAGTCGGAATCGAAAATAATGTTATCATATTTCTTTATTATATGGCTTTATGTTATGCATTCTGGCGACTGTTGCTTCCAATGATTGCATGAGAACAAAGATATAGGCAATGACTGACTAGAGAAATGTATGCTCTTGTATTGTAAAAATATTTAAAACAAGAGTTCGAAATTGATAAAACAATAACGATGGTTACACTTGAAGAAGCAGCTTTTTGTATATATGCATTTAAGTTTCAATTGATTTTGATTGGTTTATATTTTTGGCAAGGCAATCAAAAGTCAAATACGTTTTTATACAATTTAGGTTAGCGGTTCTTAATTTCAAATGACTAACTTGAATGCAACTGCGTGAGATCGTATTTGGCGGTGAAGCTTTAATAGCTTTCTAGATATTTTTTATTTTGTCGGCATTATATATTTAACGTTTAGGAAAGTTTCTAATAAGAACAGGAAAATTGCAACAAAGTAATGAAATTCCATTGAAGAAGAGCAAAAATTTTTAATATTGGAAACAATCAAAAATGGAATTAGTCGTAGTGTTTGACAGATAGTATGGCTTAAGTTTTTCCATTTTTACCGATCAAATTATGAATTTCAACTTTTGATTGCGTCCTCTTAGTTTTTGTTTTTCCTAGTATTTAGTACGTTGATAAGCTAGTCTTAAAATACTTTAAAAGATCTCCCTGCACTTATATAAAAAAGGCAATAAAAGTGAACTTACATTACAAAACACTGTGGGCACAGGAATTGAATTTCAAGTATGCCTGTGTGTTAGTAGACACCTGCGATCAAACGTACCCGTATATGTCTTATATGCCCCTTTGCATAATTGGGTAATTACTATAAAGATTGTACTATACATTTAGAAGGTTTAGAGAACTAAACTGAGACGATCCTTGTTGCAACTTGCAGGGACATCGAATTTTCAAATGCATCCAATCATATATTTTTTCTCACTGTCTCTGAGTACAGCTAATTTGAAGAAACTATGAAGTTTAAATTTTCAGACGTTAATTTATGCTAAAATGCAATTTGCAGATTTTAGAAAAACTTAATCTATTTAAATTTTTAATAAACTAGTTAATTTTATCAAAAAAATTCGGAAACAAATATTCTAATGATATCATTAGCATAGAAACCTAACACTTAAAGTTTTTGGGTTTTGAAATTTTTAGATGACACCGATTCTAGACTTCATATCTCGTTGAATACTTTTTGTTGATTAGTTCCAGAAAACATTGTTTCTGCAAATTTTGATATTTGTCTCAATTAAATTGTATTTGTAAATATGTCTTGTTCAATGCTTTTTATGATTTTTTTTTTCAATTTTGATAAATTGTTCAAAAAGGAGTCAATATTCAGTTAGAACTTAAGAGTTAAGTGATCAAACCAAAATAAAGCTCAAGTAAAAAAAGTGGCCACATTATATCACAATTTTGACAACAAACGAAAGACAAATAGAGTCTCATAAAATATATTTGAAAATATAGTTGTCTCAGCTTGTAACCTGGTGAAAAATTATTTGACAAGTTTACCATGTAAAGCTTGACACGCAGATAAACATCTTAAAACATAATCCATTAAGCGGACTCTAACTTCTTGAGTTATTTGGTGTTGCGATTCAAGGATGTAGCTCTTTAATTCTTTTAGATTTGTGGGATTTTTTTTCTCAACAAAATCCTTCAGAATCTGCCACACATTCTCTATGGGTACTAGATCTGGCGAATTCGGTGGCCCGTGCATAACTTGCATATTGTAATTGGTAAAAAATTCTGTTGTCGATTTTGAGGTATGAGGGGTTGCTCCATCTTGTTCTAAGATACAGGAATCGGGATATAAGCAGGTTGCGTATGGTACAAATTCCTCGAGTATTTGGCAATATTTTGAACAATTAATTGTATCAGGGCCCTCTCGTAACTTTAGATAAAATCCTCAAATTTTGAAAAGTGGCCACTTTTTTGGCTTGAGCTATAAATCAGTTGTTTCATAAGCAATTTGTTGCTGTAGCAACAGGATCTTTGGAAACTCAAACCATGAAAAATATAATGATTTTGACAATTTCGGTGCGCTCGAGATACCCGTCAAAATCTTAGAATGCCATCTTGTAGAACCGAAAAATATAAGAAGGCGTTCTTGTCTCTTGTATATAAATTCAAGAATTTCTTTGATCATTTTTATTTGTATTCTTTTTCTTTTTTCTTTTGTTTTTTCTCGGATTTTTAAATATGACTTTCTTTCTAGTGGATAATTGTATTGAATTTGTATGTATTTTTCCATTTTTTATTCATAGTTATGTGTTTTAGTACAGGAAATAAAACTCATTATTGTTATTATTATTATTATTATTATTATTAATTCAAACTAATGGGCATATGAACTGGAAAGTATGCAGGGCATTAGTAATTGAATAAAGTATTTGAAACGTTCCTTCATGTTCATTAAATTAAATTTTTTTAGAACATTTGGTATCTCTTGATACTCAAAGATCGACTGCCAGTAAAGAACCCCTTTCCACAACTAATAAGTTGTTCGATTCAATTGAACAAATTGAAGTACAACTACGACATGGTATGTTTGCCACATATGTTTTTTTACCATATATTGTAATGATAAAATTTCTTATTTGAGCAATGCTAATATGTTGTGTGGTTACAAAGCTATAATACGTGACTGAATCGATTTTTTTCATGTATCATACGCTACCATTCAGTGTTTAATGTAAAAATATCTTCATTTGTAAAGAATTGGGTGCCTTTCCAAGCCGTTTGGAAAATGTAAGTCAATTATAGAGAACTTTCAAAGTCTTAAGCTTGCGCATTTGAGTCAATATCCGCTCTATGCATATATGTATATTTGAAAGTAAATTAAATATGTCTACCTAGATGATTTTTTAAAACCTAAAGAGTGCCCAGCATTATTTAACGTTACATAGAAGTGTAATATCAATATAATTAACTCCCATTGTAATTTTTTTATGGGCGGAAAAGTTTCTGCAGAAATGGACTGAAACTTAGCAGTGAAAGTCTAAATGCAATTTTAATGTTAAGGTTTTCAAAAATTTTGCGATGCTTTGTGAGATTTATGCTACATTATGAAATTGGTATGACTTATTGTATTAATCAATTTTGGGCATTGTGAAATTACTATTACAAATAATTAAATATGCCTAATAAACTAATATTTAGTTAATATCCCTGAAAAAATTAAACGTGTTCTGAAGAATGCTAAGCGGTTGGGTGAATCTCTTTCAGTTTTCTTAAACGAAAGCAAGGAAACAAAAAACTTGTTTAAGGAAGTAAATTCCGAAGCTCTTGCGGCAGATATCATTCACAAACTTGCACTTTCTTCGACACGTGCAGTTGTTGATACCAATGATGAGGTGCAATACAATTTAAAACTCAACGCAGAACAGATAAAGGAAACGGAGATTCAAACCAGTCGGGAGGCTACAAAATTAAAATCCCTGCTGTTAGAAAAAACTAAAACGAATATTGCGCTGAAAGAACAAAACCTTAAACCAAGTAAGCCCAACAAAAATAAGGCAAAGCCTGCAAATGAGAATCCCTCCAAAAAGGCAAAAGACACAAAACAGAAGCCTCCTGCAAAATCAAAAAACAATGCTCCCAAAAAAGAGAAAAATAAAAAGACTGACGAAAAATCAGCGGAGGTGCAAATAAATGAATCCAAATCTAGTGCAGTGGAAGAAAAAACAAAAGAAGAAATCGAAGCGGAAAGAATAGAGAAGCTAAACATCGAAAGGCAAAAAGAATTAGAAGAGAAAGAAAGAGTCATAAGAGAGTTTAAGGAGAAAGTGGAAACATTTCGTATCTCGTATGATCAGAATAATGATAGAATTCTGCAAATATATGTTACTAATAAGAACTGTTTGGCTTCTGTTGAGACTTCACTTAAAATTTTTGGACTTTTTCCAGTATTGGATCGACAGTTGCTTGACGATTACGCTGAATTCTCAGCAAATGTTGCGTAAGTAAAATTTCTTTAAAAATATATTTTTGGTAGAACATTGATATTTTTTAACTTATAAATAAATAACAAGCTAATGAAAACATTTATTGGCGTTTTAGGCTAATTCTAATTCCAAGGATTAACTTTGCTAATATTATGCACCTAAGTTGTTCGTGTTAGTATAATTATGAATCTTTATTAGTTTTGTCCATTTTACAACATTTGGACATTTTTGATATAATGAAAAATTTTAACCTCATTTTGATACATAAACTATTAATTGAAATCTAGAACTTTGGCAAAATTTTTGTGCAAATGATTGCACTTATGAGAGCCCATTTATAAGCAATTAGCGAAATTGAATAGTATTTTTTTCTTCAATATCATAAGAGATTTTCAGTGGAAGTAGTTGTGTTAATGCATAGTTGAAGACCCAAAATACAAAAAAATCAAATTTATTGATATAGCTTTCATTGCTCTTACCATTGAAAAAAACGCAATTCATTATATTTTCCCCCAATTCTGTAAAAGAAATAACAAACAAGATCGAATTAATTTTTAACAGTATTCCAATAAAACAATCTGATCATGTTACATATTTAGATGTTGATATTGACAAAGATTTAAAATTTGATAAATTTCTCCTAAAAAAGTTACAAAAAATGGTTTCTGGCGTTAGATACTTATACCACCTCAGAAATTTTGGACCAGATTATCACCTTCAATTATTACATTATTGTTCATTTTATTTATAAATTTTAATACAGAAAGCCGCTATTTATTATCAAAAACTTTTAATTGGTCATTAAAAACATTAAATTTTGCACGTAAGCATGATCATGTTAGTGAATACAGACGAAAGTATAATATATTATCCCTGCTATATCAAGTACAATTCCATGCAGCTTCAATTTTATTTAAGTATAAATATGGCCGAAAATCAATTTCTTTTCTTGATAATTACTTAAAAGTAAATCCTCGATCACATAAGTTTATTTGTAGCAGTATTTCCTATTCGAGTTTTCACCGAGCAGCCTCTAATATTTGGAATGATTTAGAAAATGAGATAAGAATAGAAAAAAATTACAAAAAATTTAGAAAAAAATTCAAAATCGTATTTTTGCATCGACAAAATACAATCGGAGACACAAACATGCTAAACACATTTACTGGTTTTTTACACTGAGCTCACCAAACACATAGACACACACACACACATTTATTCTAAATATATTTTATTATTATTTTGTAAATACATGTATTTGTAGTTTGTAGTTTTTTTACTATTATTTATTTACAGCAATAAATTTGCTTTGACTCTTAAAAAAGAGGTTTTTAATTTATGGATTAGAATTCTTAACACAATAGTTCCACTCAAATTAGTGAAAAGTATGTGTTGAAGGTGCAGTCATGGACATTGTTAGCTTGAAAATACATGTTCACATTTTCGAATGAGGATAATGTTTTGTTAAAGCTAAACCTAACTTTTAGTTTACGAAAATCAAAGGAAGCCGAACACTTTTACCAATCGGCTGTAACTGAGAATGGAAATTTCCTAGAAGTAATCGAAACTGCATTATTAGAAGAATCTGAACCGAAAATGCTAGAGTTCTTAGAGGAATTGGAAAAATCTCAGATCCTAGCAGATGAAGTCGTAAAAATTGCTGAAAATGCGTTGCTTGAAGTAGAACAACAGCTAAACAACTTTCTCAGAATTAAGTCAATTTGGGAAAAGGAAATACCAATTTCAGTCATTCATAAGACAAAGGAAACCTCGACAGCAATTCAAGACCTCAATTATAGAATTGACATGAACAGAAGAGAATTAGTAAAGGTATTAATGATTGCAATTATTTCATTAAATTCAAATCGTATTTTTGCATCGACAAAATACAATCGGAGACACAAACATGCTAAACACATTTACTGGTTTTTTACACTGAGCTCACCAAACACATAGACACACACACACACATTTATTCTAAATATATTTTATTATTATTTTGTAAATACATGTATTTGTAGTTTGTAGTTTTTTTACTATTATTTATTTACAGCAATAAATTTGCTTTAACTCTTAAAAAAGAGGTTTTTAATTTATGGATTAGAATTCTTAACACAATAGTTCCACTCAAATTAGTGAAACGTATGTGTTGAAGGTGCAGTCATGGACATTGTTAGCTTGAAAATACATGTTCACATTTTCGAATGAGGATAATGTTCTGTTAAAGCTAAACCTAACTCTTAGTTTACGAAGATCAAAGGAAGCCGAACACTTTTACCAATCGGCTGTAACTGAGAATGGAAATTTCCTAGAAGTAATCGAAACTGCATTATTAGAAGAATCTGAACCGAAAATGCTAGAGTTCTTAGAGGAATTGGAAAAATCTCAGATCCTAGCAGATGAAGTCGTAAAAATTGCTGAAAATGCGTTGCTTGAAGTAGAACAACAGCTAAACAACTTTCTCAGAATTAAGTCAATTTGGGAAAAGGAAATACCAATTTCAGTCATTCATAAGACAAAGGAAACCTCGACAGCAATTCAAGACCTCAATTATAGAATTGACATGAACAGAAGAGAATTAGTAAAGGTATTAATGATTGCAATTATTTCATTAAATTTTATATTATTTAGCATAAACTCTAAACGGACTGAAGGGGGTTAATTCGGCCCCATTCTATTTTATTGTCCATTAAATTTTTTTAGCTGGGAACAAGATAATTTTTTTGATCGGGACCTGTGTCAAAGAGGTGTCTGAAAAAAATCATTTTAACAAACAGTTCAATAGTTTGTGGTGTGACATGCATTTAAAATAGTCAATATTTTGATAGATATCGATATATTTATGCCATTACAGTGATTGGGTTATCATTGTTAAGGGTCAGGGTTGTCAAAAAAATGTTATTATGAAGAAAACTTTTGTGGCAACCCCTATATACTTTAGTACTACAATGAGTTTTTATGCATTTGTTGTCACTGGCCTCACCATATCAATAAAATATTGGCGACGAAATAGTGTATTAAAAAGAAAGGGTATAAGGTTTGTGATGAAAATCAGTGTCATTCTTTTATTGTGTGTAAGGCCAGGGGTCAAACTTAAAATAATCATAATATGAAATTCGATATTAATTGTATATATTTTATTTTAAATTGGCAAAGATATAGTTCAATGATGCATCTTTCACTGCACCAAAGGTCATTGCTCTATCTTTAATAGTAAGTAAATAATAGTAAAGAATATTACAATTTTGAATCTCATGATATAATTTGCGCAGTATCTTGCAAATTTTCCTTTAAGGTAATAGGGAAATTATTGTAATATCGCTGGGATTATGCATCCCCATCTTGCCATTCAACTCTGTAAAACTGCTCTCTAAACTGTTCTCTATTTACAACTAATTGGTAAATTATATACAAAGTCATTATCAACATATTTACAAAAACCTGAAAACAGTAGACTGGCCGATACTAACAACCAGCACCGATGTTACAATAACATTGAAATTGATTTCCAATTTATATGAAGAAATAAGGGAAGCATATATAGATTGATGCACCTTGAAATTTAACAACTAGGACAACATTTGTTCAAAATTGTTTCTTGGGTTAGACTTTTTGACTATTTTATTTTCAGAAAAAATTTTGAAAATTGTTTTTCAATTCCAAATATTTATAAAATGATTTTCCTTTACACGATTTTTACCTGGCATGTTAAGTCATAGGGATCAGTATACTTTTATTTCTCTTAACTGCCTGTGATACAAGTCTTAAATATATAAAAAACCAACGCAGAATAATCAAATCATTAGATAAAGCTCATTAATCACATTTATCTGCACCCTACATAAATACCTCAATAAATTTAATGATATTTTGCAAAGTTGAATAAACCTGTTTTTAACGGTAATTTAACAGCAATATTTATGTTGCTTTCCATAATAGGATGATTCGAAAAAAATCAATTTGGCTCAAAGATAATTCTTTACTATGATCCAACAGAACAGGTTATGCCCCTCGCATAAACGGCCCAAATGTTTAAATTTTTTCGTATTTTATAATTTTGATTGTTCAACTTTGTTACACCACGAAGACCCCGTCAAATCTCGTTACTTCTTTCGGTTTTTAAGTACTAAAGGCTAACTCTTGGGACTGTCAGTGCAAGGCCTCGCTGATTTTGAATAATATTTTATATATGTATTTATATAGAATCATAAGAGAATGATCGATGAGCCAAATTGATTTTCATTAAAATGTATTTTTCGGCCCACCCTATTGTATAGCTTTCTAATTGTGCTAGTGTTAGGCGTGTGAATTTTTATTGATTTTATTTTCTATCCTGTAACTTATTATTCTTTATAATTTTTGAAATAAATTATTTACTACTACACTTCAAATACTTTATTTAAAAGTAATTCTATAAACTAAAGTAGGTGTTTACAAATGAAACTATCAAGATTTGCAGCAAAATAGTTAAGCAACATGAAAATTTTGCGAATATTCTTTTCTTGTGTCACTTAAGTCAAAAAAGTAGTTTTGAATGTCTTTTTTTGACCGTGCAGTTTCTCTAAATTCGTATGGCAAACAATTAAAAATTTCTGATGCCTGTATAAGAAAGGAATTGGAATCATAGGTGTTTTTAATTTGCTCCAATTTAATGTAATTCTTGTCTTGAGTTGTACCTAAGTTTATCATTTATTCCATTAGGAAAAGCAGCACTTTTACCAGAAGTTACCAAAATAAAATATAAATATGTTATGTACAATACATATTTGGTTGGCCTTAGGATGCGAAATTGCTTATAAAAGTGGCTAACATGTGAAAACTTTGGAACATTTGCAATAAGTCCAATTGCCCAGTTGGACATCGTGTCAATTTTCTTCCATTTCCTAGAGTATTTACCTAGTGTTAGAAAGGCGCCATAATTGATAATACCGTATAGGTTCGCTCTACAAAAATTTATTAAAATTGGTTTTGGTATACAGTTCCTTAACAAAACTTTTACCAGAGGTAACCAAAATAAAATATAAATATGTTAAGTACACTACATATTTGGTTGGCCTTAGGATGCGAAATTGCTTATAAAAGTGGCTAAAATTTGAAAACTTTGGAACATTTGCAATAAGTCCAGTTGCCCAGTTAAACATTGTGTCCATTTTCTTCCATTTCATAGAGTATTTACCTAGTGTTAGAAAGAATTGATAATACCGTATAGGTTCGCTCTACAAAAATTTATTAAAATTGGTTTTGGTATACAATTCCTTAACAAAGGTAAAGTTGCATTGAAAACAGCTAGTTTTCTAATTTTGGTATTGAGGAATTCTGAAAAATCAAGGTTTTCGTTGAAGGTAACACCGAGATAGGTGGCTTTTCTAATGTTAGTGAGTTCGTGATCATGAATGTTGAGCTTAAAATGGCCCGAATAATCATTTTTCATTAAAAATTGCGATTTGCTTACATTTAAATGAAGTTGATTTCTCTCAAATCAATTTTTCATTTCAATGAGATCAGCAGTTAAAAATTTTGTGCACATGGGCTTATTGAGGCAATTAGAATAGATGCAGGTATCATCCGCATATTGTATTATGTTACAATGTGAAAGAGAGTTTGACAAGTCATTTACGTATATGTTAAAAAGTAGTGGACCAATTATTGATGCCTGAGGAAATCCTCGTTTACTATTCATTTAACAGGATTTTTAATTGCCAACTTTTACAGCCTGGTGTCGGTCACGAAAAAAACTTTCAATTAGAAGTATTGCTCCAGGGCAAAGTCCATATTTTGCCAG